>JAANYP010006938.1:0-58173 GCA_020465985.1 Centrapalus pauciflorus | reverse complement strand
TCCAAAAAGGCCAAAAAGAGAAAATGCTATAAATGTGGAAAGAAGACACACATGGCCAAAGACTGTCCTGAAACTGAGGACATGAGGCCTGTTGACTCTGCTAGTTCCATCATTGCTAAAACAAGCAGTGTTGGAAGTAACTTAGTCAATGAGAGTGGTATCCAAACTGATACCATTCAAATAGGAAATATTAATGTGGATATCACTAGCCCATCAACACATGTTGATGAAGTAGGAGAACTCATCTCTGTGATGAGTTCCCCTAAAAAGTAACAATATTTTCCTATGACATTCTGCAGGACAAACAACCATCCCAAGTTTGGTACTTGGACAGTGGCTGCTCAGGGCACATGACAGGTTGCAAGGACCTGCTGAATGATCTAAGGCCTGAAAAAGGGCCAAAAGTCACATTTGGTGACAATGTACAGGGATCCACTGAGGGATATAGAACTCTTAAAGCTGGTGCTGCAGTGTTCAAAAGAGTAGCCTATGTGGTTGGGCTAAAACATAATCTTGTTAGCATAAGTCAACTGTGTGATGCTGGCTACAAGGTTAACTTTGATGAGCACCTGGGTTACATATTGGATCCCCAAGGCAATGTTGTGATGTGTGCTCAACGGAAGAAAGGTGTATATGTTGTGGACATGAAATCTGCTGATCCCACAACTGAAACCTGCTTTCTTACAAGAACCAATGCAGACCTAAACTGGTTATGGCACAAAAGGCTGTCACACCTGAACTTCAAGAATATCAACAAACTCTGTAAGAAAGAGTTGGTAACAGGTTTGCCTTCTATGACCTTTGTTAAGGATAGACTCGGCACAGCTTGTGAGAAAGGCAAGCAGAGGAAATCATCTTTTAAATCCAAGCATAATTTTTCTATTGATACTCCTCTCTTCTTAATCCACATGGACTTGTTTGGACCAGACAATGTCCCAAGTCTAGTAGGAAGAAGATTCACTCTAGTAATGATTGATGAGTTCTCCAGGTTTACATGGGTAATCTTCTTGAAGAGCAAAGGAGAGGCTGCTATAGAAATCATTGGATTTGTGAAAAAGATGGAAATGCTGAACTCTGCTCAAGTAAAGCAGCTTAGAAGTGATCATGGTACTGAGTTTAGAAACAGTACTCTTGAAGACTTCTGTGAAGAAAAAGGGATCTTACAAAACTTCTAGCAGTAAGAACTCCACAACAAAATGGAGTTGCTGAAAGGAGAAACAGAACCCTCATTGAAGCTGCTAGAACCATGCTGTGTGCATCTGGTTTACCTTCATCATTCTGGGCTGAAGCTGTCAACACTGCCTGCTTCACCCAAAACAGATCCTTAGTGGTGAAAAGGTTCAAAAAGACTCCTTATGAGCTTCTCAAAGGGAGGAGGCCAAATATTAGCTACTTCCATGTGTTTGGATGTCCCTGCTTCATTCTGAATCAAAGGGACCAACTGGAAATGTTTGAACCAAAAGCTGATGAAGGTGTGTTTGTTGGATACTCTGCTATCTCCAAAGCCTACAGAGTGTACAACAACAAAAGAAAGGTGATAGATGAATCTATCAATGTCACCTTTGAAGAGTCCAGGAATGCCTCTACCAAAGCTGTGAAGACCTTCCCTTACGGGGCAGTCCTCAGAGTCTAGGTCCCATTAATTGCAATACGATATCAATCATACTAAGATAGGGTAATTAAATTGCGGAATATTAAATTACATGTACATACAGTTTAGGATTTAAGTCATACAGATTACATATTTCAAAATAAAGTTATAAAAGGGTAACATCTAATCTAGTCATTACATCATAGAATCATATTAAATCTACCCAAAATCCAGAACAATTTCTGTCTTCCAATCAGTACCGAAAGGATTTGTTGTGTAGTGGTCTATGATACTTCTGTCTTGATCGTTAATTGACCTAAGAGCTAGGTCCAGCAGGTGACTTTCCTTTGCTTTTACCTGTAAAATTATAATGCAGCAACTGTAAGCAATGCTTAGTAAGTTTATAGATTTTCAATATTAACATGCGAGTCAAGCGGATCATCAGTCTTAGCGTGATATGTCTTGGCTGCCGCTACAACCCTCATGATTGAGATATAGAATCATAGAATTGGATGATGTTCAGGCCACACTCACGCTTAAATCGTGGGGATCAGCCACATACTGGGCTAGCTACCAGTAAGTCAATATGGCGGAACATCGGAGGTCAGTACCAAGTTCATAAGAACTGGTGAAATAGCCAGGTCTAGAACAATAGACCATCAAGGCTAATCAAGCTGAATAAATCTATCAAGTGTCTGATCAATAGTGAAAGCTTATGTCATAGAAGTCATGATAGCAATGAATCATAAAGCAATGTCTGAAGAAGTCTTAAATGCAATATGAAATGATAATCAAATAGCTATCATGATCCACTGGGCAACACCTAACCATGGTGTGCACAGGTTTCAATCCAGCTGATAAAATGAATGTCAATAAATCTAACATCAACTATATATCTCAACCGGAATTTAAACATGTTCAATCTGAATATCTATAACTCACAGATCTGGTTCTTTATCAAACAGATATAAAAATCTGCCACCTGAGTTTTCTCAGGATTTTATCTTTGTCAATTCTGTTCTCTGTCAAATCAAGTCTTTGACCCGCTTTTAAGTCTTATAAATCTTTGTCTCTATGTTCAGAATTTCACTGAACCTGTCCAGAATCATATTATATCAATCACATGTCAATATCATCATTTTTTTATCTTTATAAATCATAAATTTATCTGATTCTGATAACTTTTAATTCTTCAATCTTTTGTTTGTTCATATTCTTTATTACTTTAAATTCTCCAAAAGTTCTCTATATATATATATAGCAATATATATTTATATAATCATTTATTTAACTAAAATATCAAAATATAATAATTGGTTTCGGATCACCCGAATTCGGATCCTCCGGATTCGGACCAACCGGGTTCGGATCTATCCGAAATGGACCCAACCGAATTCGGTCCTAGACATCCGAATTAGGACATTCCCGAAATGATCATCTTATCCGAGATAGAACCCGAATTTGGCACCATCCGAAATAACATTAATCCAAATTCGGATCATGACCCAACCGAAGTGGGCAATCGAATTCGGATCATTCAAGATCCGAAATGTTACATCCGAATTAGGACCAAAGTGATATCCGAAATAGAAGCACCATCCGAATTCGGGTTCAACCGAATTCGGATCATTATACTTATAATTTTCCCAGAAATGTTCTTGGTGTTCTTCATTTTATTTCATTCGGATTTTTCATAAAATTCACTAAAAACTCATTTTATTGACATGCAATGAAATACAAAGTTGTATTATCATTATTGGGTTGATTTTATACTATTTTTCCTATCAATAACATCCTAATTTGAGCAAGATCATCCAAAATGTACCGTTTTTGTCAAGAACACTATTTTATCAAAATCATCCGATTTCTTTAATGTTTTGGATGATCTAATCCATAAATTTTGTTTCTATTACTTCTATTGACTTAAATTTATTATAATCCACTAAAGTTTTATACATGCAACCTAAATTTCATGTTTATAATTTGTGGGTTTTCGGTTTTTATACCAAACCGAACCAAACAATCTAAAGATTGAAATTTAAATAAATTTTACCTTGAAACCTTGTAAATTTCGATTGATTGATGATGTTTGTAACTCCTTGTCTTCAATTCTTGAATTGATTGCAAGTTTAATAGATTCCTTGACGAATTTTTGATGTGGCCGTATGGTTTAGAGAGAGATTAGAGAGAGAGTTAATTGTATTTAATGATCTTAAATGATCATTTTTAAGGTTTATATATTAACTTTAGTTATATTTGCTATTTAACCCACTAAACTTTTGTATTTTACTTATATTTCTTTAATCATCTTTGATAATTTATAATCCAAATATCATTTATATTATGTTTAAATTAAATTTTCATTAATCAAATAAAATTTACAAAATAAATAATGTAATAAAATTTACATTATTGTCTCAAAATCAGATATTATAACTGAATCAAAAGTTAGGTTGTTACAGAATGGGCTCCACCACGCACAAACTTCGTCCCCGAAGTTAGCTATGTTCGAACAGACTGGGAAAAGTAGCTTTCATAACATCTCTCGATTCCCAAGACTGATGCGAACCTTTGTGATGTTTCCACTGAATGAGCACCATCTGTATATCTTTATTTCGAAGCTTTTTGGTTTTCGAGTCCAGAATACACTCCGGCTCTTCAACCACTCTAAGTTTCTCATCAATTTGCAAGTTAACGTGTGGTATCTGAACTTCTCTTTCATCGGCTAAACTCTTTCTCAGATGACTGACATGGAATACAGGTTGTATTCCAGATAAGTCCGCTGGCAGTTCAAGACGATAAGATTGATTTCCTATCTTTTCGACAATCTTGAACGGACCGATGAATCTCGGAGCTAGCTTGTTTCTTTTAATGAACCGCACCACATTCTTCATTGGGGATACTTTCAACATCACCCAATCGTTAACCGCAAAACTGATTGATCTGTGTCGATTGTCATAATATGACTTCTGCCTGCTTTGAGCTTCGAGAATATTTCTTCTAACAAGTTGAATCTTCTCGTGAGTCAACTGTAGAAGGGCAGGTCCTGCTATTGGCGATTCACCTGTTTCACGCCAACAGGTGGGAGTTCTGCACTTTCTTCCGTATAAAGCTTCAAAAGGAGCCATCTTGATCGTTGAATGATAACTGTCATTATATGAGAATTCGACCAACGGTAAGTGGTCATCCCAATTACCACCCAGATCAAGAACACAGGCACGAAGCATATCTTCAAGAGTTAGGATAGTACGCTCACTCTGGCCATCTGCATTAGGATGATAAGCAGTACTCATAGAGATCCGAGTACCCATCCCGTCTTGTAGAGTTTGCCAGAATCTGGATGTGAAACGACTATCACGATCTGATACGATAGATTTAGGCACACCATGTCGAGAAATTACTTCTGTGATGTATATCTGTGCCAATCTATTGAGGGAGTATGTTTCTTTCATCGGTATGAAGTGAGCTGACTTCGTTAATCGATCCACGACTACCCAGATGGAGTCGTGCTGTCTTTTGGTTTTCGGCAGCTTTGTGATGAAATCCATAGTTATATGCTCCCATTTCCATTCAGGAACTGGTAGTGGTTGCATATCCCCGAAGGGTTTCTGATGTTCTGCCTTTACCATCTGACATACTTTGCAGCTTTCAACATATTGACCGATGTCTTTCTTCATTCCTGGCCACCAATAGTCAGCTTTCAGATCAAAGTACATCTTTGAGCTGCCAGGATGAACAGATAATTTGGACTGATGGGCTTCAGATAGAAGAGTGCTGCGAATAAAACCAAATTTAGGAACCCAGACGCGGTTTCCCTTGAGACAGTGAAGTCCCAAATGGTTCAGAGTTAGAAATTGTAATTGCCCTTTAAGATTTTCAGATTCAATATTCTCTTCTTTCAATGCTTCAGCTTGAGCAACTCGGATGTCTTCAATAAGATCAGAAGAGAATATAACCGGAGTTAGGGCATAGCAGCACTTTTCCGGATAGACTTTTCTACTCAAAGCATCCGCGACAACATTAGCTTTGCCGGGATGATATAGGATCTCGCAATCATAGTCCTTGATAAGCTCCAAGGACCGACGCTGTTTCATATTTAGATCCTTTTGAGTAAAGAGATGTTTGAGACTCTTGTGATCGGTGTAGAGCTGACACCGAGTCCCATAAAGATAATGCCGCCAGATTTTCAGAGCAAAGGTAACTGCAGCCAACTCAAGATCATGAGTCGGTGCACTTTTCTCATAGTATTTTAATTGCCTTGAAGCGTAGGCAATTACTTTTCCCCTTTGCATAAGAACACATCCTAAGCCAGTACCAGATGCATCACTATAGACAACGAAATCATCATTGCCTTCTGGTAAAGCTAGGATCGGCGCTTGAATAAGCTTCTGTTTCAGAATGTCAAATGCCTCTTGCTGTTTATCAGACCAAACGAAAGGAGTGTTCTTTCGTGTTAGCATCGTTAGAGGTACAACAATCTTCGAGAAATCCTTTATAAATCGCCGATAATAACCGGCCAATCCAAGGAAACTTCGGATTTCTGAGGAATTACGAGGCGTTTGCCATTTCTGAACGGCCTCGACTTTAGACGGATCAACGGAAATCCCTTCGCCAGAAACAACATGGCCAAGGAACTGAATCTATAAGAATCAAAGTAGAAATTCAAGTTCTGATGTGAATCAAAGAATACTTAGGAAATAGCTCAAGACATATATAATAGAAATTATACCTGTCTGAGCCAAAATTCGCACTTAGAGAATTTTGCGTAGAGTCTTTCTTTTCTTAATAACTCTAGCAATTGCCGCAGATGAATAGAATGATCAGCCTCCGTTTTGGAGTAAATCAGAATATCGTCTATGAATACGATAACTGATTTATCCAACATAGGTCTGCACACGCGATTCATGAGATCCATGAACGCTGCTGGTGCATTTGTCAAGCCAAACGGCATCACGAGAAATTCGTAATGACCGTATCTTGTACGGAAGGCTGTCTTTGGAACATCCTCTTCTTTAACTTTCAACTGATGATATCCAGAACGAAGATCTATTTTCGAAAAGTAACTGGCTCCTTGTAGCTGATCAAACAGATCATCGATTCTAGGCAGAGGATACTTGTTCTTTATTGTAACCTTATTCAACTCGCGGTAGTCGATGCACATACGAAAAGTTCCGTCTTTCTTCTTAACGAATAAGACAGGTGCACCCCACGGAGATGAACTCGGTCGGATAAACCCCTTTTCCAACAGCTCTTGCAATTGTTTTGACATTTCCTGCATTTCTGCAGGTGCAAGTCTGTAAGGAGCTTTTGCAATAGGAGCCGCACCAGGAACCAAGTCAATACTGAACTCGACTTGACGTTCTGGTGGCACTCCGGAAATGTCATCAGGAAAGACGTCTGGGAACTCGCAGACAATCGGAATATCAGACAGAGATTTCTTTTCAGAGTTGGATTCAGATAGAGCATAGCACAGATAGGATTCGCAACCCTTAGATACATATTTATGAGCTTTTTCTATAGAAATAAAGCAGTGAGCACCTTTACGCTTCTCGCCCTTGATCTCCAATACTCGGCCGTCTGAAGACTTGATTCTGATGATTCGCCGATTGCAGATGATTGTAGCTTCGTTATTTGTTACCCAGTCCATGCCGATAATGACGTCGAACTCTTTCAACGGAATCGGAATAAGGTCGAGGTTGAATACGATATTATCGACAAGCAGCGTGCAGTTTCGATAGACAGAATCAGCCATAACATAGTCGTTACTGGCTGTCTCAATATCAAATATCACGGGAAGCTTCGACGGGGATTTATATAGTCTCGATGCAAAAGAAGTCGATATAAAGGAACGACTAGCGCCAGAATCAAATAGTACGCGAGCAGGTATCATATTTAACAGAAACGTACCGGTGACTACGTCAGGTGTTTCTCTCGCCTCTTCAGCCGTTATCTGAAATGCACGTGTCCTTGCGGTTGGTGTTGCAACAGAACTCTTTACTGTAGACCCTCCAGCCGATGACTGTGACTGATAACGTTGCCCGCTTCGACACTGGTACATAAAATGCCCTCTTTTCCCGCACTTTGCACATCCACGTCCCTGCTGTGGGCATTCTTCACTGCTGTGACCGATCATGTTGCACGCGAAACAAGTAACATCTTCTGGATTGCACAACCCCATGTGTGTCTTTCTGCATCGCTTACAGAATCGTGGCTCGTTCGTAAGGGAATAAACTTGAGCTTTCGGCTGTGAACTTTGCTGATGGAATTGCTGAGATTGTGACTTATTTGGCTTAAAGAATCTGCCAAATCGTTGTTTCTTTGGAGGAGACGAATTCGTCGGGTTAGTAGACGGAGCATAGAGCTGAACGCCGTATTCTAAATAACCTCGCTCGATTTGTCTAGCTGCTTCTACCATTTCCAAGTAAGATTTGTATTTGATCGCGCTCATCGGATGTCGATATCTAGGATTTAGTCCTACACAAAATCTATTCATCTTTCTCTCTTCTGTAGCTACCTGATACGAGGAATAACCGCATAGTCGTGAGAATTCGTGTTCGTATTCGTCAATTGTCTTGGTTCCCTGAGTCAGTTGCATCAATTGAACTTCCATCTTATCTTGCTGATCGATCGGGCAATACTTTGCGTTAAACATATCTAGGAATTGATTCCACTCTAAAGTATGTATTATCTCCTCTCCATATATGCTTCTTTGAGTCTTCCACCAAGCACGGGCAGCGCCGACAAACAACGCAGAAGCATAACTCACTTTCTATGAATCTAAGCAGTCAGAGATTCTAAAGATCTCTTCGGTATGGCTGATCCAATCCATCGCCTGAATTGGATTCACTGTGCCCTCGAAGTTCAGGGCACCACTCGCTTTAAAATCTTTGAACTTGCAGCCTTTTGGCTGAGCAATTTGGGTTTCAGGATTTGTGTTATCAGAATCAGATTCATCGTTCTGGACTTGTTTATCTTTTCGCTTATTTCTTTTATCTTCACGTCTTTTAGCTTCAGCCTCATCTCTGGCTTGAAACTGTTCTTGCATTGTCTTATTTTGTTGTTCAGAATGTTGGGCTAATAGTTGTTACATCATTTCGAACATTTGTTGTGGGGTCATGTTGTTTGGTATGTCACCTGATCCTGACATCTTTTCTGAAAATTAATAGCATTTAACTATCAGTTTATAGACTTAGATCTATGTACCCTTTTTCCCATCCTAATAGTCTGTACATCCTATCTCAGTTCAAACCACCTAAATGATTGATACATATGTATTGCTTCAGTTTGAGGGACCAATTATACTCACGTAATACTTGATTCACTCAAACTATGGGCTCTGATACCATCCTGTGAAGACCTTCCCTTACGGGGCAGTCCTCAGAGTCTAGGTCACATTAATTGCAATACGATATCAATCATACTAAGATAGGGTAATTAAATTGTGGAATATTAAATTACATGTACATACAGTTTAGGATTTAAGTTATACAGATTACGTATTTCAAAATAAAGTTATAAAAGGGTAACATCTAATCTAGTCATTACATCATAGAATCATATTAAATCTACCCAAAATCCACAATAATTTCTGTCTTCCAATCAGTACCGAAAGGATTTGTTGTGTAGTGGTCTATGATACTTCTGTCTTGATCGTTAATTGACCTAAGAGCTAGGTCCAGCAGGTGACTTTCCTTTGCTTTTACCTGTAAAATTATAATGCAGCAACTGTAAGCAATGCTTAGTGAGTTTATAGATTTTCAATATTAACATGCGAGTCAAGCGGATCATCAGTCTTAGCGTGATATGTCTTGGCTGCCGCTACAGCCCTCATGATTGAGATATAGAATCATAGAATTGGATGATGTTCAGGCCACACTCACGCTTAAATCGTGGGGATCAGCCACATACTGGGCTAGCTACCAGTAAGTCAATATGGCAGAACATCGGAGGTCAGTACCAAGTTCATAAGAACTGGTGAAATAGCCAGGTCTAGAACAATAGACCATCAAGGCTAATCAAGCTGAATAAATCTATCAAGTGTCTGATCAATAGTGAAAGCTTATGTCATAGAAGTCATGATAGCAATGAATCATAAAGCAATGTCTGAAGAAGTCTTAAATGCAATATGAAATGATAATCAAATAGCTATCATGATCCACTGGGCAACACCTAACCATGGTGTGCACAGGTTTCAATCCAGCTGATAAAATGAATGTCAATAAATCTAACATCAACAATATATCTCAACCGGAATATAAACATGTTCAATCTGAATATCTATAACTCACAGATCTGGTTCTTTATCAAACAGATATAAAAATCTGCCACCTGAGTTTTCTCAGGATTTTATCTTTGTCAATTCTGTTCTCTGTCAAATCAAGTCTTTGACCCGCTTTTAAGTCTTTTAAATCTTTGTCTCTATGTTCAGAATTTCACTGAACCTGTCCAGAATCATATTATATCAATCACATGTCAATATCATCATTTTTTTATCTTTATAAATCATAAATTTATCTGATTCTGATAACTTTTAATTCTTCAATCTTTTGTTTGTTCATATTCTTTATTACTTTAAATTCTCCAAAATTTCTCTAAATATATATATAGCAATATATATTTATATAATCATTTATTTAACTAAAATATCAAAATATAATAATTGGTTTCGGATCACCCGAATTCGGATCCTCCGGATTCGGACCAACCGGGTTCGGATCTATCCGAAATGGACCCAACCGAATTCGGTCCTAGACATCCGAATTAGGACATTCCCGAAATGATCATCTTATCCGAGATAGAACCCGAATTTGGCACCATCCGAAATAACATTAATCCAAATTCGGATCATGACCCAACCGAAGTGGGCAATCGAATTCGGACCATTCAAGATCCGAAATGTTACATCCGAATTAGGACCAAAGTGATATCCGAAATAGAAGCACCATCCGAATTCGGGTTCAACCGAATTCGGATCATTATACTTATAATTTTCCCAGAAATGTTCTTGGTGTTCTTCATTTTATTTCATTCGGATTTTTCATAAAATTCACTAAAAACTCATTTTATTGACATGCAATGAAATACAAAGTTGTATTATCATTATTGGGTTGATTTTATACTATTTTTCCTATCAATAACATCCTAATTTGAGCAAGATCATCCAAAATGTACCGTTTTTGTCAAGAACACTATTTTATCAAAATCATCCGATTTCTTTAATGTTTTGGATGATCTAATCCATAAATTTTGTTTCTATTACTTCTATTGACTTAAATTTATTATAATCCACTAAAGTTTTATACATGCAACCTAAATTTCATGTTTATAATTTGTGGGTTTTCGGTTTTTATACCAAACCGAACCAAACAATCTAAAGATTGAAATTTAAATAAATTTTACCTTGAAACCTTGTAAATTTCGATTGATTGATGATGTTTGTAACTCCTTGTCTTCAATTCTTGAATTGATTGCAAGTTTAATAGATTTCTTGATGAATTTTTGATGTGGCCGTATGGTTTAGAGAGAGATTAGAGAGAGAGTTAATTGTATTTAATGATCTTAAATGATCATTTTTAAGGTTTATATATTAACTTTAGTTATATTTGCTATTTAACCCACTAAACTTTTGTATTTTACTTATATTTCTTTAGTCATCTTTAATAATTTATAATCCAAATATCATTTATATTATGTTTAAATTAAATTTTCATTAATCAAATAAAATTTACAAAATAAATAATGTAATAAAATTTACATTATTGTCTCAAAATCAGATATTATAATTGAATCAAAAGTTAGGTTGTTACAAAAGCTGTCCCTGAATCAGTTTCAAGAGAATTCAACTTTGATGATCTCATGCATTCAAACAGTGAAGAGGACTCAAAAGCTTCCACTACACCCAGAGTGGAACCTGCTAACCATGATGGACATGATGATGATTATGTTGATACACCCTGTGTGAATAAGTGTACTGACTTAATTACAACTTCATGTCCTGAACCTATCAATGCTGATTTTTTTGGATCTTCTGATGATGTGTTCAACAATGGAGAGTCATGCTCAACAAGTGAACAGGTTCAAGACATCAGCGTGTCTGAAAATCTTGAAAGTTGTTCAACAGGACCTGTTGAAGATGAAAACAACTCAGGAGAATCCACATTGAGAAATGATCCTAAGTGGATCAGGTGTCACCCCAATGATCAAATAATTGGTGACATCAACAAAGGGGTACAAACGAGATGGGACAGCTTAGAGAACTTTTGTATGTTCTCTAGTTTTGTGTCTCTCATGGAGCCAAAGAAAGTGGATGAAGCACTCAAAGATGCCAATTGGATCACTGCCATGCAAGAAGAACTCATTCAGTTTGAGAGAAACAAGGTATGGAAGTTGGTCCATGCTCCTAAAGGTAAAACTATAATTTGCACTAAATGGGTTTTCAGGAATAAGATGGATGAGCAAGGTCATGTCATTAGGAATAAGGCAAGACTTGTTGCTCAGGGCTATAGACAGGAGGAAGGAATTGACTATGATGAAACATTTGCTCCTGTGGCCGGGCATTTCAGATGGATGTGAAGAGTGCATTTTTAAATGGGAAGCTGCAAGAGGAAGTTTATGTCAAGCAGCCTCCAGGTTTTGAAAATGAACATCATCCAGGTTTTGTCTATAAGTTGGACAAAGCTCTCTATGGTCTAAAACAAGCCCCTAGAGCCTGGTATGACACTCTTACTGATTTCCTTATGAGCAATGGGTATTCCAGAGGTAAAGTGGATACCACACTGTTCATAAAGAAGGTGAAGTCTGATATTATGCTTGTTCAAATCTATGTGGATGACATAATATTTGGTTCTACTAATGAACAATTATGCAAGAATTTTTCATTACTCATGAAATCCAAGTATGAAATGAGTATGATGGGAGAACTTACTTTCTTTTTAGGATTACAGGTTAAACAAACCTCAACTGGAATTGTTATAAATCAAAGAAAGTATACTTTCGATCTATTAAAAAAGTTTAAATTTGATCAAAGTTCTCCTATTAAAACCCCAATGGCAACCAATGTAAAATTAGATGCAGATGCCAGTGGCAACGCTGTTTCAGTAACAGCTTACAGAGGCATGATTGGGAGCTTGCTGTACTTAACTGCTAGTAGACCTGATATTATGTTTGCTACTTGTTTATGTGCTAGGTTCCAAGCTGATCCAAAAGAATCACATCTAGCTGCTGTAAAAAGAATCTTCAGATACCTTAAGGGTACACCAAGTTTGGGTCTTTGGTATCCCAAAGACTCAAGTCTTGAACTGACAGGTTATTCAGATTCTGATTTTGTAGGTTGCAGGTTAGACAGGAAAAGCACAACAGGTGGATGTCAACTCCTTGGTGGTAAGTTGATAAGTTGGTGTAGCAAGAAGCAGAACTCAGTGTCTAATTCTACTGCTGAAGCTGAGTACATTGCTGCTGGAAGCTGCTGTGGGCAGATTCCATGGATGCAGCATCAGCTTGAAGACTATGGACTTGTATATAGGAAAACTCCTATTCTGTGTGATAATACGAGTGCCATAGCTATATCCAACAATCCAGTGTTTCACTCCAGGACAAAGCATATCAAAGTCAGACATCACTTTATCAGAGATCACATTCAGAAAGGTAATGTGGAGGTAAGTTTTATTTCCACTTGTGAACAACTTGCAGACATTTTGACCAAACCTCTTGATGAAAACAGGTTTAATTACCTTGTCAACAAGCTGGGCATGTTAAACAAAAGTGACTAAGTGTCCCTAATGTTCTAAGACTTTATATGTCTCACACTGCTCAAGTTCTTTCAGAACAGCTTAGACAGAACAAGATATGCATGATCTATACTTAGCCGTTGTTGGGAATAAATAATAGAGATGAAACAATTATATTGTATATGTTTGTAAATACTAAATAGTTTAGGGGTTGTTTGTGTAAATACTTAATACTTGTGTATTAAGTATAAATAGGAATGATATGTGCACTGTTGAAAAATGAATCTCAGATTACACAAATACGAATACACACATGCGGATCTGATTGATAGAGAGAAAAAGTGTTGTGCAAGTCACCAAGAACATCAATGTAATATTTCTCTCTTTAATCATTCAATATAATGTGTTGGATTGATAATTGTTCATATGAATTGTTTAATGTTGAATGAATTGCTAGAAATGTGAATTCACAATTGGTATCAGAGCCTAATATGGCTGAATATGAGTGAATTTTGAATCTGAAATAAATTTTTTTAAGAACACTGTTATATTCATTTTTTTTGAAAATCCGAAAATCAATTGAGGATTTTGATTTTGTGGATGAAATGATCTGAATTTTGGATCGAAGGTGTGAAATTTAAAGGCGAATCTGATGATATAAACATCAAATATTATCTCAAAACACACAGAATTTAATTGAGAAATTTCAGATTTTTTGAAAAAGTGTGTGTTCTTGAGGTTTTTGGTCGATTTTTGGTTTTTAATCAAGAATTAGCCAAAGTGATTTCACAAAAGTTGTTTCTGCTATTAAAACGAACCTTCGAAATCAATTTGAGGTCAATTCATGGATTTTTGTTGAAAAAGTTTGAATCTGATCTTGTTTTTGTTGAAAAATGATAAAACTCGGGCATAACTAAATTCATAGTGTCATTCGAGTTTTATAAAGAAGGCATTCGAGTTTTATGAAAGCTTTATTCGAGTTTTATTAAAGCTTTATTCGAGTTTTATGAAAGCTTTATTCGAGTTTTATTAAAGCTTTATTCGAGTTTTATGATAGCTTTATTCGAGTTTTATGAAGCTTTGACCGAGTTTTATCAATGCTTTGACCGAGTTTCATCCATTGTTATTCGAGTTTCATACTTCTTTGACCGAGTTTCATCCATTGTTATTCGAGTTTCATACTTCATTGACCGAGTTTCATGAAGCTTTGATCGAGTTTAACTTCTTTGTAATTCGAATTGATTTCTATTTCATTCGAGAAAGTTCAAGGGTTATTCGAGTTGAATCCTTTCTCATTCGAGTTTCACACTCAATCATTCGAGTTTTATACTTCTTTCGAGTTTGGTGATTCTTTATTCGAGTTTGATACTTCATCATTCGAGTTTGATCATTACATATTCGAGTTGAGTCCTTATTCATTCGAGTTTCATCATACTCTTGACTATTTGACCTTTGCTGCTTAAATTGACCATAACTTTTGACTGGAACATCGTTAGAAGGCCTACCATACGTCAAATCGAAGCTTGAAAAGAGATCTACATTTCGAGGCCCAATTCCATTCCAGAAAAAAGTTACGGGCAATTTTATGCAGAAAATCTGAAATTTCAACGTCAAAAAGTCATTTCAGAGCTGATTTTTCACTAGTTATCATTAACTGAAATAGCTTTTCAAAGTGTTATCAGAATTCACTCAGTTTCTCCATAAAAGATCTTGGAAGATTCAATTTTTCTGCAATTCATAATGGAATATGAAAAATTTTCAAAGTCTGAGCTAATTGCAAAACTTACTGAATCTGAAAAGATTCGTAAGAACAATTACGACATTCTCATTCAGTTAAATACTGATAAACATTTGGCGTTACGTGACGTACAAATACTGAATGAAGAAATTCAGAGCTTAAAAGAAAAACAAAACTCTGAGAGTTGTGCTCATCAATTGAAAATATCTGAATTATTTAAAGAACTTGATGAGCTGAAACAAGAAAATTTTCAGACTGCAACTCAACTCAAATATGTTTTGCCTGAAAGATCTAATCTTTACAAGAAAGTTAAAGATCTTGAAGAATTACTTTCCAAGACAAATTATACTGATCAAAATTGTGTTTTAAACAAATCGGAAGAATTTTTTGCTCTTGAAAAAGAGTTATCTTTAACTAAAGATTCTCTTGAAAAGGAAAGACATGTGTTCTTACTGAAAGAACAAAATTTTAAAACAAAATATAAGTTGTTTGAAGATGAAAGAAAGATGATTTTAATTAAAGAACAATCTTTTAAAACTGATTTCCAATCATTTGATAATGACAGAAATTCTTATTTGGTCATTATCAAAGGTTTAGAAGATCAGATACTTCATCTTACCAAACAACTTAGTGATTCTCCTTCTTCAAAAGAATCAAAGGTTAAAGATCCTTCAGTTTGTTTAAAATCCAAAGTTGTTCATTCTGATTTATCTACAGAAAGTGAAAAGAATCCAACTGAATTTTCTAAATTTGATTCTTCTTCAGATCTTAAACTTAAGTATCTGTTAAAGATACACAGAGGCAAAGATAAAATTGTTGAACAACTTCCGGTAAAGATTTACACCGGTGAATCTTCAAAATCAAATTTTCCTAAAGTTTCTGGAAATACTGGTCATTCTTCAAAGAAAAGAATTTCTCAGAAAAACACCAAATATTACCAGAAATAGGCTAGAACCGGACAGTTGTTCATAAAGAAGAGTTTGAAAAAGTCTGAACATTCAAACTCAAGTTTCTTTAGAAATTCAGATATTCAATTTTCAAATACTCAAAGAAATTTGTTTTCTGCTTTTGAAAGAGAAGATGATAGTTATAACTTGCAATGGGTACCTAAACCCAAGTACAAGTGGGTACCAAAACCTGTTTTGAAATGGGTACCCAAGAGCATTAACAAGTCTGGATCCAAATCTGTTTGGATACCAAAGACATCTTAAATTTTGTAGGTTATAGGTTTCTTATCATTTCAGATAAGGACCCGTTCTTCATTTCTATAGGCTCTTGATTACATCAGATCAAGACCCGTGTTTCAACTCAATATGGTTTTTGGTCATATCAGACTAGAACCCGGACTTCATCTCAAGAGGCTTCTACTCACATCAGAGTAGAACCCGATCTTCACTGAAATTGGATTTTGTTCTTTTCAGTACAGAACCCAAGCTTATGGTTTTCAGTTACTTCAGACTGAAACCCGAGCTTCTGCGACAAATGGCTTCTAATCATTTCAGATTAGAACCCGAGTGTGAGAGACAAATCTTACTGGAATTCTTGCCCTGAATTCAACTCCGAAGCTGAAATTGACAAAGAGGGAGTTTTATTTTTTATAATTTTTTGCTCCTGATTTCATTTCTACGAGTTGACTAACTGTGTATGCTTATTTCCAGGGGGAGTTTCAGACGCACTTTGTCGATGACATTTTTCAAAATTGTGTGTGATTTTTTCACGAAAATATTTGATACAGACATAAAAACATTTTTGAGCTGACAAGCAAAATTTTTTCATAATCTTCTGATTCTCTGAATCTCTCATTGAGATTAATTGATCTAATTTCTTTGATTTTCATAATCTCATTTCTTCTGAGATTCTCTTTGTTACAATGCTTCCAATTTATACTGGATTCTCCCGTTATCTCCCATGTGCTAAATCTTTCAAGAAAATCTGATTCTTCTCATATCATATATCAGAATTTCCATTTCAATCTGATATCTCCCAAATTATATGAATATAATCTCCGATATCACATGATTTCCGATATCCCTTGGGTTTCAAAGCTGAAAATCTTTCTGCTGACTCCGATTATGCACCAATCTGAGTGATAGGCATAAATTTCGCTTCTATGGTCTAACCAGAACCGGAAGACCTACCCAAGGAGCAAACCATCTATAGTTTGTGTGGGTGAGGGTTCTTTAGGTTTATAAATTGAGAAGTGTCAGTTATCACGGGATACTGACAGGGTCGAGCAGAGGTAAAATGTAAATGAGAGGGATATTAAAAAGGAGATGGTGGTGCATCAGATCATGCTATTGTTATAACGCTGACTGAATTTATTACTCAAAAGTGAGACGGAGGGAGCTTAGTTGAAAAATGCTGAGAGCTGAGTGTTGAGAAAGGATTTGAAGAAAATAAAATCCTAGCTACACTGTGTCTGCTGGGTAAACCATATAATCTATCAAGCCCTATGCGACTTGATATTGAAAAAGACGTCATGGACCCAGTGACGCATGCACTTAACCCCACCAACTACTCAGTTATCTCTCAAAAGATTTCTGTTTCAATAATCACGGAGATATAGCACATTTCTATCGATATATCATTTGGATATAATTGATATTGAAACAAGGAAGACAGTTGCTCCAGTCTCCGACTTCGTTTGATGCACATTGTGTCTAGAGCTGATTATACACACTTTTAGGACACATCGAGTCTGACAGTCTGCGTGACTATAAACTGCTAGTCCAAAGTGACTAAGCCGGAACAAATACGAGTGATTCTTTCACGATAAAGAATTTCACGATGACTATTTGGAAATCCTACCAGTGTTAATATCACGCCAGCGCTGAAAGTAGGTCACATAGATATTGTCTATTGTGCAAACAGGAATCCTATGTGGACCTGGACTTGTTATCTAACATAATGAATATGTTTCATTTTCCCAAAGTTGAAAAGCTTTGTTTTTGTTCTAAGAAGTTGTAATATCGATTCGAGGGGGAGTGAGATAAATTTGTTTTGTATAGGGGGAGAGATATCAGTTTAAGGGGGAGAAAATCAATTTGTAATAATTTCTGAGTTGTAATTGTTGTCGTATTTCCTCAACTGTAAAATCATTGCACTTATGTCTCTGAAGACTTTGCATGATGTTCATAATTCTTATGATCATCATGAGGGGGAGAAAAGCTAGAGTTCAGAGACAACGGTTGAGTAGATTGAAGACAACTGAAGTCAATTGCAACAACTTTGATCAAGGGAGACATTCAAAAGATATTCAAGATTCAAGGGGGAGTGTACTTACAAGAAAATACAAGAAAAGAGATGTGAAGATCAGAGAGAGACAAATAAAGAAAAGAAGAAGATTCAGAGATCAAAGAAAAGAAGAAGATTCACGAAAAAGTCCTAGAAATGAACTTTCATCAGAAAATTGATTTCAACTCTAAGGGGGAGATTGTTATGGACAATATTTGTAGAGTTGAAATGAATTTTACTTTTAAGAATTGTGTTCATCTCTAAGGGGGAGAATGTTGGGAATAAATAATAGAGATGAAACAATTATATTGTATATGTTTGTAAATACTAAATAGTTTAGGGGTTGTTTGTGTAAATACTTAATACTTGTGTATTAAGTATAAATAGGAATGATATGTGCACTGTTGAAAAATGAATCTCAGATTACACAAATACGAATACACACATGCGGATCTGATTGATAGAGAGAAAAAGTGTTGTGCAAGTCACCAAGAACATCAATGCAATATTTCTCTCTTTAATCATTCAATATAATGTGTTGGATTGATAATTGTTCATATGAATTGTTTAATGTTGAATGAATTGCTAGAAATGTGAATTCACAGCCGTTTTCTGCAAAACTTGAACAGCTTGAGCGTATAACAGGTTTGACAAACAACAGCTTATATGTCAAGCCTGATCTGATGATCAAACCTCCACCCTGCTCACTCTCTCAATCTGTCATACAAGACATTGTCTTGTAACCTGATCAGCTATTGAACACAACCTGTTCTTACATAGCTGAACAGGTTGAAGGAACAGCTTGAAGAGTGAACAGCTTGTGATGACCCTGCTCATCACCGGTTTGACCATCAGCTTGGACCATCAATTTAATTACCTTTCTTCACAATTAAGTTACTTAATTTTTGTTTTTATTTAACTTAATTACTGCGGATAATGTGGGTTTCGTGTGTTAGTGACTAAAAAGGGCTCAAGTGGTCCGACAAACGGTCTGACATGGACAACCGTTCCGTTTTCCGTTAACGACCTTTTCAAATCAACCGCCCAAATGTTTCTCTCTCATACCCACTCACATTCAAATCCTATAAATACCCCCTACTGTTTCATCTTCGTCTTCCTCACTACTTCCATAAACCTAAGAACCCTAAAAATCGACTAAGTGTCTTGTGCTTCTGCTACTCTCACTACTTCCCAAATGGCTCACAGAAACAACCCCTTTCTACCAGTGTTTGTGGGTGCTGATGTTCAAAAACATGCATCAGTCACCACATTTCTAACCCTGAAACCTACCAACTACCTTGCTAACCTAACCATCCCCAAGAACTATGTGGGGAAAGGCTACGAAGATATGGTGGAGTTCTTGAAAGTTCATCCGTTAAACTATGCCATGACTGCCACTCCTGGTGTCCTGTATCAGGAGATGGTGTATGAGTTTTGGTATACCTGTGCCTACAACCCAGACACCAAAGTCATTAAGGGCACTATACTCAATGGGACTCAGACCATTGAGATCAACATTCGTCTGATTAGGGAAGTTCTTCGACTCCCTGTGGCTGAAAAATATGATCAGCCACAACCTGAAGATGAACAGATGAAGAATCTGCTACACTTCTGTGGTGTAGCAGAACCAAAAGTTGGAGCTACGCTGTTCAGAAAGGATTTGTCTCCTTCTTACAGCTTCTTATATGCCTCTGTGGTAATGTGCTTCAGCAGCAAAGTTGGTTCCTTTGACCAACTGAGCCGTGATGAAATCCCTGTAGTTCTGCAGCTTGTGGATGGAACTACAATCGACATGGCAAAATGGGTTTTTCTGAATTTGAGGGGCCTGGTGCAGCAGGAGACACGTCCAGCTGCTGTTCGTTATCCCAGGTTTCTGAGCCTCATCTTCAAGCACATTTTTGGTGAGCACTTATATAACTCTCAGCCTTTACTTCGTACTGCTGCATTCCCTGTGATAGGGAATAGAGTTTTCTATACACCTGTTCTTCCCAATGAGCCTCCTCTGTCAACACCAATGAGGAGGTTGTTAGGATTGGTGGAAGGACCCTCTGATGTGAGGGTGGATCCAGAAGCTGCTCCCAGAAGAAAATCCAAATCCAGGGCCAAACTTGTTAAAAGGACCCTGGACATCACTGAAGCTGAGCGTGTCCGCAAGAAGGCCAAAACAGCTCAGTCTAAGTCTGCACCCTCAGCCTCTGTGGCTGAGGGGGAACAGGCTCCTCACCCTGGTTCATTTGTTGAACCTGAAGCCTTTGTGGCTGGTGCCTCTGTGGCACCTGAGACTATGGAACAGGCCAACCCAGCTGTTTCTGACCCAGTCTCCAAAATTGTCCAGTCTGAAGCTCTCATCTCCTCTCCAAAATCACCCACCTCATCTCATATTTTATACCAACGCAAATCCATAGCCAGAAAGAAACCAGCAACCCAAACAGCCCAAACTAGCCCCTCTGTTCGCTCTCAACAGAGTTCAGTTGAAAAAGAAGCAACCCCTGTTGCCTCTCCTACTTTGGGAGAAGGTTCAGCACAATTGGAGCCTGCTTCACTCCACCCTGTGTCAACCTCAAATCAGCTTAGACCCTCTGGTTCCTCCCAACAGGAGCCAGTTGTACAAATGGAGACAGCCACATCAACTATTCCAGCCTCCCAACAGGCTGAGAATATTGAAAGACAGGAGTTCTCTCCACTCCATACTGAGTCCACACTGTCCCCACCTCATACTTCTCTACACCCTGAGTCTGCACGAGGTGTCCACACTGCTGGCTTAGACTACCCAGCAGTTCAGCCTCAATCTTCTGTTCCTCATGATGCAGCTGTTCTACACCAAACAGCTGCTGAAGGACCAGCCACTCAAGCTGATGAACCTCAGGGAATAGAACATCCCTTTGGTGAGGCTACTCCCTTTATGCAAACTTCATCAGCAGGTTTCACCACTGCTGATGTTGAAATGCAAATTCCAACTCCCCATGATGAGGTACCTTTAAACCAAGGTACTGCAGAGGGAATCACCACTAGCCTTAATGAAGGTGCTGCAAAACAAGCAGTGTCTGAAAGGCTACCATCCTCTACCCAATCTCCAGATGATGCAGTTACAGCCACTGCTGAAGGACCCATCGACCCCTCCAAGCTGGGACACATTACTTTTGCCCAGGCTATGGAGCTTCTTTCTAAAATACCCTCTCCTTCTTCATCATATCCCCATACACCAGCCACATCCTCTTCATCACCCTCTACTCAATCCAAACAATCCACCCATACACCTCCATCTCCTAAAGACCTGTCTTTGAAGGATCAGCTTTCCTTGCTGACCAACAAAGTTGGTTCTTTAGAAACTTCCATGTCTTCTCTACCCTCTCTCATTTCAGACTCTGTGTCTGAACAACTTAGGGGATTCTTTGATATGTTCAAGAGTTCCTTCCCAGCCACTCCACAAACTGACAACTCTTCACAGCTGTTTGCACTCACTGCACAGCTGCAAAATGTCTCCACCTCCTTCTCCTCCATTCTTTCACTCCAATAGGACTATGTGTCCTCTATGACAGCCATATCCCAACAGTTGTCATCTCTCCTCACCACTTGCAATTCTACACTACCTGCCACTTTAGCCAGCTTAAACACCTTACTAGGCTCTCTATCAAATTCTGTGTCAGCAAACCTTGCTGATGTGCAGGACTCTCTTGAGTTACATCTTGCACAGCTCCAAACTTTGTTGTTCACAGCTTCTGATAGGGAAAACATTCTTAAGCTGACCACTCTGGCTGATTCCCTATCCTCTTCTCTTCAAACCTGTATTTCCCAAATTGCAGAGGTGAAGGATAACCTGGCTTTCTTAGTGCATAGCCTGGTTGGTTCCAAGCCTGCTGCCAAAACTGCTTCAAAGCCTGCTGAATTTGTTTCTTCAGGAAGACCGGTTGTTGAAGGTGCTGGTCCATCTCCTTCAAAGGGGGAGAAATTGTCTGCCTCTAAGACTAAGTCTAAGGGGGAGAAAACTTCTTCTTCTAAGGAGACATCAGCTCCTACTGGTCAAACAGCAGGTACATTTGAAACAGGTACTGGACCAGCTGAGGGTGCCTCTCATCTACCTGAAGCTGCTCAGCCTACTCAGGCTGAATCTCCAGACCCTGCACAGTCTAAGGGGGAGGAATTCATTTCTGGGGACAGGCCAAGCAGCAGAAGGAGGCACCTCATACTGGAGGAAGAAGAAGAAGAAGAAGAAGAAAACATTCCTGAAGCTGTTATCACTACAATAGCTAAAGGAAAAGAAAAGGCAGTATTTGATCCTGAACAGCAGAAAGCAGCAGAGTTAAAGTTTCACAAAGCCAGGGCAAAAGAAATGGGTCTTTCCATGGATAAATACTATGAGTTCAGAGATGAACAGCTTAAAGCCCTGGAAGCACTAAGAGAAGAAGAAGTCTCTGCCAAAGCTGCCAGAACTTTTGCACTTCAAGAGGCAAGCAAAATCAAAATGCCCTCTCTGGATGTGCAAAAGAAACTGATGGAAGCTGCTAAGGGATCAGCTGGTGAGAAGGAAGTTGAAAAGGAAGTGGGTGCTCTGGTCTCTGTGACCAAACCAAAGCAAGCATCCTCTGCAAGAGCCCAATTCCATTTTGACAACCTGGCAAGGAAAAAGTTTCATGATGTTGTTGATAGAAGGCTTGCCAAGGAAGCAATTGTCAAAGCTGTCCCCACATCAAGAAAAGGCAAACAGTGGAAATTGCAAATTACGAGAATGGGTGCAACAGGCCCAGAACTGGAAACTTATGACTACACTGATGTTGCACAGATGGGGTACAGGGAATGGGTTGAGATAGCAGTTGCCCTGAGTCAGTCTAAGTCAGAAACGGCTAAGACTGTCAGGGCATATGTCAAGAAGCTGATGGAGAGAGTGAAAAATCTTGGCCTGATTTCAAAAGAAGTAAGTGAGGGTGTCCCTGTGACATACCCCAAAATAAAGGCCAGGAGGACAAGAAAGGATTCTGAGCTAGAGGAACTCCTCATCATAATTGAACAGGGTGATTATGCTGTTGAGATGAAAGGGATTGACTACAGCCTGTCCAGTGGAGTTGAGTTTGAAGAAGGCAAAATTATTGAAGAACCTGAGTTGGGGGCATTTTTTGTAGATCCCTTAACACAGAAAAAGTGCTTTCAAAGAGCATCAGATCTTTACAAGGTGGATCTGAGACAGCTTGCAGCCTTCAGACTTGCAACTTCATTCAGGCAATCAGGCAGGTGGAGAGCAGCCATCTGGGACCAGCTCAGAGGCTTTTATGAGAGAGGTGAACTTCAAGATCCCAAGTTTATGATCCTCAGAGTTGAATTCCAAGATCTGGAGGAAACAAGGGATGAGCTTGAAAAGGTGTTTGAAGGACCACCACCACTAGAGTGAAGTCCATCTACCATCAGGGTAGGTGAAGAATGGAAGTTGTCCATCTGTTGGACAGGCTTGCTGTTATCTGCTCCCAAGATCAACAGTCCAAAGTGTTGAACTTTCTGTTTGTACATTAGTTGTACTTTGTTACATGTGTTGTAACTTTTCTCATTTACATTAGTTGTAAAAGACATTAGTACATCAGTTGTACTTCTGTAAAAACATGAGTTGTTTATGTAATCAAAATCAGTATATATAAACTGATCTTTTACTTTACTTAGATGTTGTAATTTCTTTTCAACAAGATGTATTGTAAAATGTATAGTGATTATTGATTAAATCAGCTTAGACTGATTATTTCAAATAGAGGGAGATTGTTAGGCACCAAAAGGCCTCAGTCAAACCTGTTGTACATCTGAGGGGGAGATTTTTAATCAAACCTGTTGATGCACTTGAAGGTTGAATTTAAGGCTTGTTATATGCCTTATTGAAACCTGAAAGTGATTTGCAACATCATCCCAAAGCTGTTTACCATGTTGCATTCGTTGCAACTAAGGCAGTTTGTCCAAGCTGTTCTGTCTGCTGAACAAGCTGGACGTAAACTGTCTACGCTGCTTTGTTCTCTTGAGCAGCTTGGGCAGTTTTACAAGTGTTCTGTTCTTTGTGAACAGAACCTGTTCTTTGTGAACAGGTTAAACACTTTATGGAATATGTTTCCAAGTCCTCATGTATTGTTTTTGGCTACAAGATCAGTTTACAAGTCAGAGACAAAGTGGAAAACAGAACTGCACAACCTGCCCACGCTGTTCTAATTACATGAAGACAAACGGATATTTGAAAAGGGTGACAGACCTTTTCTTATATCAAAATGGAATTAACAAAAGAAGAAAGATGCAAAGTTGACATTCCTCTTTTGGTTAAAGCCTTATGCAACAGTGACAAAAGGAAAAGACAAAGATTTCTGCCATGTGAAGACAAAGATGCTTTATCAGAACATGCAGAAAGGTGTTTTGTCTTTTTGGAAAGACTTTCCACTATCTCATCTGTCCAATGAAGAAGCTTCACTGAGATTCACCTTTTGAGTATAAAAGGAAGCTTCTGAGGATTATGAGATATCAAGAGTGTGAAATCAGAACGTGCATTGAAGTGTGTTATTCCATGCATGCAAGTCTGCTTATATAAAACAGTAGAGTGTGTCTAAGCTGTTCTTGTGTAAGCTGTTCATCTGAGTCTTGTAAAAACAGTGAGTGCTTCTAAGTGAGTGTATTCATTGTACCTAGTCTGAGTGAGTCTTAGATTAGTTAACCAACTGTTGTATCTGTCATCTCAGCTTGAACCTTTCCGCATTCAAGCTTGTTTGTAATTAACACTTGTTAATAATATACACAAACATTGAGAAAAAGATTGTTAAGTTTTAAATAGTTGTATTCACCCCCCCCCCCCTCAACAGCTTAGAACTATACACTTGGGAAACCTTTTGGGACCTACAAAGTTTTATCCGAGTAACTTTTAGACTCGTTTAGAGTTTACTCATATGTCACCCGAGTTTACTATAGTCTTATTCGAGTTTACCTACTTTTCACCCGAGACTGTTTGAGTGTCATTCGAGTTTGTCTCTGTGTCATCCGAGTTTGAGTTCTAAAATTCAAAATTTTTTCTAAGTGTGGGAAATTTAATTTTTCAAAGAAATTTCACATTTTTCGAGGTAAATTTTTAAAATCTGTGTTACATTAACATTGGTCTCTTAACGATTGACTTTGTAGTCCTAACAGTAATATTTTAATATTATTGTCTAGAATCCCGATGCTTTAAACAATGTAACACATATTTTTCTAATTTCTTGTTAAATGTTATATTTCTCTATCTGTAGGAATCAGTTTGTTTTCCTGATGTATCTATCATGTTTGTTATTTTTTTTACTAGTAACAAATAGCTTCCCAAACCCCCACCCATAACTCAAATTCATCAAACTCCCATTCATCATCCAATCATACTCTAGTTTCCAAACCCATAAAATCAGCTTCCGTTACCAGATCATCACCATCATCTCTCATAGCAGACACCAAACTACTAAAGCCAAAACATTGCCTAAACCTTCTTGACAATAATCACTGGTTTGATCCGAATACTATTAAAGTAAGCCACCCAGTGATTGTTGAAATTCTCAAAGGTCACCCTCTCGGTTACCTTTTAAAATACAAGCCAACAATTCTACAGATATACCTACATCAGTTTTGGCATACAATCAAATTCGTCCCAGGGGCCGATGATCAACATTCAAAGTCACTATTGATCAATATAAAGCCAAGATCACCCTGGCCAGACTGCGTCACAGCTTGTTCCTACCTAGACGCATAGATATTGTCAATTTCCCTGACTTTGCCGATTTTGAGGATTTTGTATCCGATGGACAGCTTTGTAGAGACCTTATAAGCCTTGGATACTCTAAACCACTGACAAAGAGTTCCATGTTCCATCGCAACGGTCTTAACGGGGAATGGTATACTTTGTTCGGAATTCTGAACAGATGTATGACCTCAAAACATACGGGGATTGATAGAGGAAGTCTACATTGCCTAAGGATTTTTCATGGAGTTGCTTATAATAAGCATTATGACTTCGCTCAATGCATATGGGAGGACCTCAAAGAAGTTGTATTAGCAAAGACTACTAATCGAGCAAGGAAGTTTGTGCCCTTACAACGCTTCATTCAAATATTGATCAGAGGGACCTTTAGGGCCAACGAAAAGATACCAAAGAGGACTCATTCATAGAAGTGTCCTGATTATGTGATGATGAGTTTGCACAGAGTCCAGGATGATCTGAATGCTAACATCATGCCAATTCCTAAGTCTCTGCTAAAATATGTTGATGCAAATACTGAGAGTGTGAGGTTATACCGAATAGATCACGCTCCTATGGAAACTCAAGAACCGAGTGTACATTCATTCAAGCACCAGTCTTGGAGCCTATACAGAATAGGACACTCGAGAGTCGACTTCATACGTTGAAGTAAGTACATAAGGACTTAGTGTCCCTGTCAAAACAACTATAGTGTCGGAAGCATTTGTTGCTCCATCACTTGAAGTAGTTGGAAGCCTAGCCAGAGTCACATCACTGCCAACTCTGACAGCAGGCCACACAAATGTTCTTTTCACAAGTTCAACCATTGTGACAACTGGAAGTCTGTGTGACTCAGATGTTAGCATATTACCCTTCGTGACTGAGACGAGGTTAAATTAAGTCGATGACTAATCAAATGAGAAGTCAGTATGCTGAAATGATGAGCCAGATGATCAGTATTCAAAGATTACTCAAAAGCAAGGCTACTGAAGAGGTAGAAGAAATGGAAGAAAAACAAATTTCAAACAATGAGTTGCGTGACTATTGTGTAGAACAGTCTGAGGTTGTGAATGATAGGATGTCGGGGTTAGAGAATACTGTTGTAAGTGCTCTGGGCTCCTTATCGGAAAGATTTTCTGTTCTTAAGCAAACATGTAAGTCACAAGCTTCGGGGTCCAAAAGACGACATGAGAACCATGACGACTCCGATGATGCTCCTCGTGAGGGGGAGAAGAGGAGGAAGCTTGTTGAAACTAAATTACAAATGGTTGTTTTTGCAGAAAAAGAGACCGAAGGAGGAGGTGCAGAAGAGGTAACAGGCTCAACAGATAAACCCGTTGATGCTCAAAGTGAGTTGGGATTGATTCTTTATGAATATGTTACAGTTACTTTGAGTATACAATCTGGTATATACAATTTTGAGGAGTACGATGACTCAGAAGATGAAGAAAGTGATGTGATGAGAATTGAAGGAGCTGAACAAGAAATTAATGTGCCTGGGCAGTTTGAATTGTCTAAGATGTCTGCTAGAGCGGAAAAGATTGTGGATGAGGAAGAACTGGTTGAGGAAATCTTAAGAGATGAAATATCAACACCAACTGTTGAAAAGCCTGCGGTTACGGTAACAGTAAAAGAGGAAGAAAATCCATTCCCAATTAGTGGAGTTGTGCCTGAATCACTCCAAAGATTGACAGAAGTCGATTTGATGGACAAATTCTTCAAAAGATACATCTTGGCTGACGAATCTGAAAGACATCATTTAAGATTTGTTGTTCAAGAAGTAGTCCAAAAGGAGAGATTCATGACATGCTGAGCCTTCTAGATGTTGAGGAGGTTAATCCAAAGAAGAAAGTTAAGAATCTCAAGCTGTCAGAAAAGCAAAATGCTGACTTCATAAAGAAACGGAACACGCTTCCATTTTTGGAAGACTATTTGGAACTGAAGATATTTTGTAAGAAGTATACTCCATGTTCATATTTGAAGCTGTTTAGAGTAATTGAGCCCAACATGCCAAATCTTGTCAACTATGCTCATTTTCTGCAAAATAAATCTTAACCAGTACAAGATGTAAGAATTGAACATAGGATAGTTGAGCTTAAAAGAATTGACAAAGATCGATTTGTCAATATTATCTATCCTTCATTCACCAGTAACAAGAGCTGATGGGAAGTCTTATGAGTTTAGTGAAGCTGACCTGTTCAGGATGACTCTGGTTGATGTAGAAGATCTTTATGATGAGTTGTGTCAGAATAAAAGAGAAGAAAATTACAGATTTGCACTTAAAGCCTTAGTTCATTTCATGCACACCAAGTTAGTCTTAATGTCTATCCAAGACTTACAGATTGGAGTTGAAAGTGGAATTAGAAGAATAAATATCACTGTGCCGAATAGACAAATCAAAAATATTGAGAAGTTAAAAGAGTATCAAGTGGTTCTTGACAAACATCCGGTGGTTATACACAAAGATAAGAATCAAAAGAAAGAGGTCATGTGGATGATTGAGCTTAATAAGTATTGTGATGGTACTCTTCAGAAGGTGATGACAACTCTGAAAGGAGTTCTTGATTATGATGTGATGCGGCGTTTGAAGGGTGGTGGCATAAGCCCTTTTGATAGAAGGTTGGTTGTTGATTTTGTGGCGAAGATTGAGTCAAGACTGAGAAACAGAAGAAGTATAAGAAGATTTGAGATGAAGCTAGGCCTCAAAGATTAAAGACTGATTACTATTTACAAAATGGGGAGATTGTTGGGATTAATATGTTGTTTATGAATGTAATAGTCTATGGTTTGTTTTCTAATTTCTCAATAGTTGAATATTGTATATAAATAGAATTAGCATGTACTGTAATCGTAACTTTTGCACGGAAATTCAAGTTGTACAGATAGGTCAAATACTCATTTGTTGTGCAAGAAACCCGATTGTAAAATCCTCTCATCATCAATATAATCATTCGGTTGATTGTGGTTAGATTTCTTGTTCTTATTGCTTTAATTGTTGAATTGATTGTTGATATTGAAATATCAAACCTAAATGTAACAAAATCTTGAGGAAGTGATGTTTCAGGTTAAGAATGTGGAGGTGACTCAAGGAGAAGCCATCAATGGGATAAGGCGTTGATGTGAAGGTAGATGCTTTTGAAAAGTGAGTGCCAAAGATACATCTGGAAAATCGACTTGAATAACCCACAAGAACAACACAAACACTCCCTGGAAATCGATTTGAAAAAACCCTAGAAATCAATTTGAACAAACCCTTATAAACCGATACAACTAACCTTAAAAGATAAACAACCAAAATTATCAAAATCAATACAACAAATGTTGTGTCTTCGATTAGTTTGAGAGACAAATACCGTAAGAGAAGAAGATGGCGATGGTGGTGGAGTGGAGATGAATACTGTGGTGCTTTGATTCCGGCCACGGCTAATGTAACATCCTCAAAGTTATTTTATTGTAATTGGGCTAATTAAGTGGAAAATTTACAATTAAGTTGAATTATGAACAATTATCATGTATTTGGGATATTTAGAAAGTTTGTTGTTATTTTAAGGAAATTTGAACTCGGAAATTTTATTAAGGAGTATTATGAATGATAAAAGTTAATAATGATAAATTTAAGAATAAATCAGTATTTTATGGAACCGGTTAAGTTGAGGGGTGAAATGTGCAAAAATGATGAAAGCTGAATAAAAAGGGCTAAAAGTTATTCATTTTCATATTTCACTCTCTCTCTCTACATTCTCTCTCTAGAAGTTCTCTCTACATCTCTCTAAGATATCTCACAAACCGACCGTCGGATTTTCGAGAATTATACGTCAACGGAAAGATCTCGTGGAGTACAACAACAATCTACAAGCGGATTTTTGATTTCATACGAATTGAGGTAAGAATCGACACTTTTAAGTTTGGTGTTTCGGTTTTGAAGAGATAGAATTTCGAATCTATCATTTTATGTAAATTGAAGCTTGTTTTGCTTGAAATATTGTAAGATTATGATAGTATATGCATAATAGAATCGAATCTAGGTATCATACATGATATATTAATGATTTTTAGCCTTAGAAATGAAGGATTTAAGTTGAAATGATGAACAGACTCGAATATGTCAAGAACAGAGTCGAAATACAAGAACAAACTCGAGTTTGGTACTAGATTCGAAGGTGTACTATTAGATTCGAATTAGGGGGAGTTCGAATCTATGTCAATTGGTTCGAATCTAACCCTAGATTCGAAGGTAGTTTCGAATCTGACTATATGGTTCGAATCTGATGCTTGATTTCGAATCTAACCCATTAAATTCGAGTTTAATGCTTAAAATTGAGAATGCTACTCTTTAAACTCGTGTATTTTGAACGAAACTCATAAACAACACATAAAATAACACGAGTTATATAAAGGATGATGTATGAACATGAAATGGGTTCAAACTTAGTTATAGTTCGAATTTGGATATAGACCCTAAATGTGGGAAAATATCGCCAAACTTACGAAACTGGATTTTGATGATTTAAACGGTTATTGATATGAGGCATTGATGTAATTAATATAACAGGTCCCTTGTGGTGTTGTTTAACCCACAGTGGGGTACTTGGTGGATCCGGTTGAAAGGCCGCGGAGAAATAATATTGGTTATCATTTATTTACGCACCCACTGTGAGTACCTTTGATTTTAGCATGTTTACATCTGCTTTATGTTTGCTAGGCCTGCTGAGGCATGTTGTTTCACTTTCGTTTGGCACTCTACTAACATGCGTATATATATATTGATGCACATTCACATTTGTTGCATGTCCTTTCTTTTGTTGTGCATCATGTTGATGTTGATGGACCTGTGTGGTCGCATCTGTACTCTGATGTTACTGTGCTATATGAGCCAAGAGTTTGACACCTCTATGGCCAGGATAGACAGTATGACATCCCCGATGGTATGTTTGCCTCAGTATGGTGGATTTCTTAATGCCGAGTGTCAACTCGAAGGTGCTGCGGGCCTAGGTTTGCGTACCTTGGGTGCGTGTGGAGTATACGGTATGTGTTACCGCGGTTACTCTGGGTGGCATCATAAAGATTTGTTGAATGCGTAAAATCATATGGTATTCACTAAGCAATCGCTTACCCTTTTAGTTGTTGAATTTTTGCAGGAAAAGGGAAGTCTACTGCTGGACCTTTTCGTTAGGCTATATGAGAAGATTTGGAAGATATCTGTTATCTTAATCGGTATTTATGTTGTGGAACAAATGTTAAAATATGTTTGGGATGATTGTAATAATTGTATTTGGATTTGTAGACCTAGATATGGTACCTTGTAGCACCATAGGGTGTTGGATACTTTTGCACTAATTTTATTTTATGTTTTTAATGCTTCCGCACTAAAATCTAGGTTATTAGATCGTTATGTATTGTATGATGGTGATTAAATCCTGGGAGTATGTAATTGGTGGTTGTTGTGGCAAGGGTGTCACACGAGATGGTATCAGAGCAGTAGTTTGAGATTCAAGTGTCCGTGAGGTCTTGGTCTCAAACATTAAGTGATGATATGTAGTGATTTTAAGTAATGATCTGAACTAAGATAGGTTACGGTCTAGTAATCATAAGAATATTGACTATCATACGGGACAAAAGAGTAGAATTTTTAAACTGATGACATGTTACTAAACAAGTTATATATTTTGTATTTCAGAACATGTCTGGAGGAGGAATGACACCAGAAGAGACGAGAGAAATGATGCTAGCCATGATGGCTGAACAAAATCGGATGATACAAGACCAGTTTCGGGCTCGAGATGAGGCCGAAGCTAAACGAAGAGAAGATAAGAAGAAGAATAAGGAAAGAGAGAGAAACAATGACGAACAAGATGACAATATTGGTTCATCTAATAAACCCATAAGTTGTCGGTTTAAGGATTTTAAGGGAAATGGAGCAGTCGAGTTTAATGGACTGGGTGATGCTGTTGCTGCTCTGGAATGGATAACAGCCACAGAACGGACATTCCGAATCAGCGATTGTGCTGAGAAGGACATGGTCCGTTTTGCTACTGCCATGTTCACCAAAGACGCAATAATGTGGTGGAACTCGATGGTGAATGCATTAACAATGGAGAAGGTTGTTGTAATGACATGGGTTGAGTTTACCGAAATCTTCACTCAGCAATACTGCCCGGCCGATGAACGCCGAAGACTAGAAGCTAAGTTCATGACACTAATCCAAGGGACTAAGTCTGTGTCTCAATATGCGGTAGAGTTCAAGAGACTAAGTTTGTTTGCACCTCATCAGATTGATACAGAAGAAAGAAAAGTGACCCGATTTGAGGTAGGTCTTGATTTGGAAATCCGAAGAGTGATGAGCAACGTACGTTACCCCACGTTTGCCAGTCTGCTGGAAGCTGCCAGAAATGTAGAGCAGATCCTGATTATGTCAGGATATGTAATGGGGTCTGCTGTTGCTGCTTCAATTAACTCAACTCAACCTTCACCGCCGAAACGACAACGTGAAGGAGACTACTCCGGTTCTGTACGATCATCGCAGTACTCGCCACAACCGTCATTCCGTCGACAGTCTAGTTCTTCTGGTCGTGCTCGAGCATACTCTATCAACACTGAGCCACAGTACTGCAATAAATGCAATTTGGAACATTTCGGCAAGTGTACCAAGGGGCGTGCATGTTTTTGCTGTGGAGAATTGGGTCACTACCAAAATGAATGTCCAAGGAAGGGAGATGCTTGCCATAAGTGTGGTGTATGGGGACACTACAGTAGGAATTGCAGAAGGAACGATCTAACAACTGCTGCTCCATCTACAACACGATCATCGGGAGGTTCAAGTGGTGGTTCAGTCAACCGCCGGAACTAGTCACAAAGGGGACAGGCTAGTGCATTTCAGATTACCGCGGAAGAAGCTAGGGAAAACCCGGAGATGGATACGGGTACGTTTATGAGTTAAATTTTTGCTTGCATTAGTAATGTTTAATTCTGATATCAATAGGTCTTTTGTGTCTACTGTTTTGTGCAACGAATAGTCATGACACTGTTTAAGTTACTTGTTATAATTGACATAGAAACTACTAGTAACACTCTAGCCAAATTAGATTACTTATACCGTAACTGCACCTTAGAAATTGAAGATGTAGTCTTCGATTTGGATCATACTCCGATAGCATTTAGTGAATGTAACGTGATAGATGTAGAAGATGTCGACATTATGAATAAGAATGACAAATGTCAAAGAAGGACTGATGTTTGTTATAATTGTGGAAAAATGGGTCATTTTAGAAGAGTACTTTAAGATTCTATACGTAACCTCATTAAAAGTTTTATGATCCTAAAGATAACATGAACATGAGAATTAGGAAAAGTTGTTACTATTATAAGTAAGATGATGATTATGAATAAGAATACGTTAATGTATGAATAGGCATTAGATGAGTAAGCTAAAATGGATTTTGAAATTCTGAATTGGAAAAGATGTTTTGAATATCGTGAGAATATTTTGTAATTGGAATCAAAGAACTTGTTTCAATATTGATATATATACACGAACATTATATGAGGAAACTAGTCTAGAAATTTTGGGGAAAGTATACGAGGGTATAATAATACAAGACTGGTGTTCATATGATATGAGATTTGGAATGTACAATGTGAAATATAAGTAAAATATGTATGAGAGTTGTAATTAATTAGAAAGGAAATATGATGATACATGAGGATAGTATATTTATTGATATGGTAATTGATCAATAAGAAGGTTAAAGAGACTTTGGATAATGATGAAAATTTGCTTATACAGTAAAGAAAGGTCTAATCTACGATTCGGAATCTAAGGGAGATTCGGAGGTGGTCATGAGTTTTGTTTAAATTTTTGGTGTCGATTAATTAAATTGTAACTACTGCATTGGTGCAATCAATGTTAGTACCTTAGTCTAAGTTGTTGGTTGTGATAAGTGTTGAAATTGATTAATAACACATTAGTTAAAGTAAATCATGTGTATCATAATTATACTTTAGGGGTTGAAGAAGTAAGTTTATATTCTGGGGTTTTCCCAATAACTTACTGTTCATATTGGTATATATGACAATATAATGTATTTTGGATTTAGGTAAAAGCTGAAAAGATCAATGGATTAGATAGGAATTTCATATAACACCAGTTATCATGATAAAGTAAAGAAGGCGTTGTTTAAAATTCCGCACGCAAAGAAAAGTAGAAGTCCTACATGTTGGAAAGAAATCGAAGGAAACTCTGATGGTTATGTCCGTAATATCACAAAAAGATGTTACTATGGTGATAGTAATAAACCGATCAGTTATAAGACAAATAATTGAGTGTAGTTGAAAGTATCACCGATAAGGATTGAAACCGGATCTGTAAAAAGGGTACAAGTTGACACCGGGATGTGTTGGCACAACTAGAATAATAGAGAAGTTAGGAATCAGTCGAGTCATTTGGAATTTTTCCTAAAGGAAGTATTGAATTAACACATGGTGTTTCATGTGGAAAGCTGTATGAAATCCTCACAACTGGTGATGAAAATTGGCTGATTATATCAAATTAGAATTCGAGAAAGGTTAGTATATGTTGAGAAACATGTATGTGTTTTGAATACTAACATCAGAAATTAAGGATCAAAAAGATTAAACTAGGGTTAATACGTTTGAAGCATCACAAAGGAGTAAACCATGCTTGGGAGATAAAAGCCGATATGTTGAATAAGTAAACAAATCTGTTCAAATACAAGTAACTTCGAGGACGAAGTTGAGCGTGGTGGAGCCCATGCTGTAACATCCTCAAAGTTATTTTATTGTAATTGGGCTAATTAAGTGGAAAATTTACAATTAAGTTGAATTATGAACAATTATCATGTATTTGGGATATTTAGAAAGTTTGTTGTTATTTTAAGGAAATTTGAACTCGGAAATTTTATTAAGGAGTATTATGAATGATAAAAGTTAATAATGATAAATTTAAGAATAAATCAGTATTTTATGGAACCGGTTAAGTTGAGGGGTGAAATGTGCAAAAATGATGAAAGCTGAATAAAAAGGGCTAAAAGTTATTCAATTTCATATTTCACTCTCTCTCTCTACATTCTCTCTCTAGAAGTTCTCTCTACATCTCTCTAAGATATCTCACAAACCGACCGTCGGATTTTCGAGAATTATACGTCAACGGAAAGATCTCGTGGAGTACAACAACAATCTACAAGCGGATTTTTGATTTCATACGAATTGAGGTAAGAATCGACACTTTTAAGTTTGGTGTTTCGGTTTTGAAGAGATAGAATTTCGAATCTATCATTTTATGTAAATTGAAGCTTGTTTTGCTTGAAATATTGTAAGATTATGATAGTATATGCATAATAGAATCGAATCTAGGTATCATACATGATATATTAATGATTTTTAGCCTTAGAAATGAAGGATTTAAGTTGAAATGATGAACAGACTCGAATATGTCAAGAACAGAGTCTAAATACAAGAACAAACTCGAGTTTGGTACTAGATTCGAAGGTGTACTATTAGATTCGAATTAGGGGGAGTTCGAATCTATGTCAATTGGTTCGAATCTAACCCTAGATTCGAAGGTAGTTTCGAATCTGACTATATGGTTCGAATCTGATGCTTGATTTCGAATCTAACCCATTAAATTCGAGTTTAATGCTTAAAATTGAGAATGCTACTCTTTAAACTCGTGTATTTTGAACGAAACTCATAAACAACACATAAAATAACACGAGTTATATAAAGGATGATGTATGAACATGAAATGGGTTCAAACTTAGTTATAGTTCGAATTTGGATATAGACCCTAAATGTGGGAAAATATCGCCAAACTTACGAAACTGGATTTTGATGATTTAAACGGTTATTGATATGAGGCATTGATGTAATTAATATAACAGGTCCCTTGTGGTGTTGTTTAACCCACAGTGGGGTACTTGGTGGATCCGGTTGAAAGGCCGCGGAGAAATAATATTGGTTATCATTTATTTACGCACCCACTGTGAGTACCTTTGATTTTAGCATGTTTACATCTGCTTTATGTTTGCTAGGCCTGCTGAGGCATGTTGTTTCACTTTCGTTTGGCACTCTACTAACATGCGTATATATATTGATGCACATTCACATTTGTTGCATGTCCTTTCTTTTGTTGTGCATCATGTTGATGTTGATGGACCTGTGTGGTCGCATCTGTACTCTGATGTTACTGTGCTATATGAGCCAAGAGTTTGACACCTCTATTGCCAAGATAGACAGTATGACATCCCCGATGGTATGTTTGCCTCAGTATGGTGGATTTCTTAATGCCGAGTGTCAACTCGAAGGGGATGCGGGCCTAGGTTTGCGTACCTTGGGTGCGTGTGGAGTATACGGTATGTGTTACCGCGGTTACTCTGGGTGGCATCATAAAGATTTGTTGAATGCGTAAAATCATATGGTATTCACTAAGCAATCGCTTACCCTTTTAGTTGTTGAATTTTTGCAAGAAAAGGGAAGTCTACTGCTGGACCTTTTCGTTAGGCTATATGAGAAGATTCGGAAGATATCTGTTATCTTAATCGGTATTTATGTTGTGGAACAAATGTTAAAATATGTTTGGGATGATTGTAATAATTGTATTTGGATTTGTAGACCTAGATATGGTACCTTGTAGCACTATAGGGTGTTGGATACTTTTGCACTAATTTTATTTTATGTTTTTAATGCTTCCGCACTAAAATCTAGGTTATTAGATCGTTATGTATTGTATGATGGTGATTAAATCCTGGGAGTATGTAATTGGTGGTTGTTGTGGCAAGGGTGTCACAGCTGAGGTGACGGAGATCAGGTCAACGACTGAAGATGTGATGGAGTCAGAGGAAGAAGAAGACGGTGAACATATCCAAAGGAAGGTGAAGAGATAAATTTGAGACATGTTTTATTTATTATAATAATAATAATAATAATAATAATAATAATAATTAATAAAACAAAACAAATCAAGATATTTTAATTTAAAGAAATAAAAAATAACAGATACCAATTCAATAAATTAAAGAAAGTAAGTTGCTATTCTACGAGCCTCTAACTTTTAAATAATTCCACGTCAAGAATAAAAAAATTAGACTAAATTACACAAATAGTCCCTGTGGTTTATATGGAATTATGGTTTTAGTCCCTGAAGGAATTTTATTACACCACAAGTCCCTAAAATCAAAATTTTGTAACATTTTGGTCCCTGAAACTAACGAGGATAATTTAAGCCGTTAGACTCAGGGGCATTTTTGTCCTTCTATCTTTCAGGGACCGTTTGTGTAATTTTTCATAGTTTCTAATTGTTTTTTATTTTTCTTTTTACTTTTTCTTTATATTATAATTTATTCCATTTATACTTTTTGTATTTATCTTTTTTTTATCATTTAATTATCCAAATGTAAATTTTATTTTATATTTTTATATTTATAAATTATTAATTTTTATTTTTTTTATATTACTATAATTAGTTGTAGTTTTTTTGTTCGGAATACTCAAAATAATAATATTTTATTTCTTTTCTCCATTCAAAATAAGAACGTGTTGAAAATTTTATCATTCGAAAAAAGTATAATCAAAATGGTTCGTGGTTTTTCATTGAGAATACTAAATAAAAATATTTAAATTCCAAATGGTTAGAAAATATCAAAAATCGAAAATAATTGTATTGGTTCATCATTTTTTATCAATATAATTAAAATCAGAATGCTTCGTCATTTTTTATCTAACAAATTAAAATCGGAATGACACATCGTTTTTTATTGTCACTTACATAAAATCGGAATGATTCTTTTGTTTGAAAAAATAAAAAAAACAGAATAGTTTGTTGTTTTTTAACAAAAAAAATTAAAATCTGAATGATTCTTCATTTTGTTAAAAAATAGTGAACCGTTTTGAAAGATTTAAAAAATAGAATGGTTTGCCGATTTTCAAGACGTAATTCCTATTTTAATTAAACGACAATAAAAAAATGATATATCATTCGAATTTTAATTTATTAGATAAAAAAAAGGGCGAACCATTCCGGTTTTAGATATTTTGATCAAAAAAATGATGAACCAATATAATTTTTGATATTTTCGAATAAAAAAACTATTCAGATTTTAATTAAACGACGATAAAAAATGAATCGTTCTAATTTTAGTTTTTTTATCAAAAAATGACGAACCATTCAGAATTAAATTTTTTTGATTAAAAAGCGACAAACCACTTCGATTGTTGATATTTCTAACCATTTCGAATTTAATTATTTTGATTAAGTATTTTGTGAAAGTAAGTTTCTACCAATCAATCAACAATAACAATAATCAATCAAGAACAAGAACAATTAAAACTAACCGAATGCTTCAATTGATGATTGAAACGATTACAAAGATGAGAATTAAAACTGTTAGACACTATAGCCCTAGATTCTCTGCAATGATTTCTGTGCGTATGTAATTCGCAGAATATCAGATCTATCAAAATAGAAAGTCAAAGATGCTATTTATACATTTTTACTAACTATCAAGGAAATACAAAATAGTCCCTAAACTTTGTTTTTCATCAACTAAAACATATCCTAACATTCTCCCCCTTTGATGAAAATAGCAAAGTCATTGAACCGATAAGCCCAGCCTTTGTTCAAATCTTCTGATACTTTTACGATCCGAAAGTCTCCATTCAATCTTTGAAATAAACTCCACCATGAGTCTTCGGTCGTTAACAGATAAAGCACATTTCTTTGTCTTTCTTTTCTGATCTGCTGCAAGCTTACCTTTCAAACCACTTAAAACTTTAATCAGAGTACCATCTGAAAACTTATTCAGCTCTACACTCCTCATCGCTCTTAACTTCTTATTCCGATCTTTATACATGACTGCTGGATGCTTCACCATGATCACTTGAAATTCTTTTAGCTCACCAGCAAATTTGATATCTCTGTGAGGCGCTGTCATGTTGATCTTCCTCATGCCTCTTCAACCCCTATTTGTAGATCTTGCACTGACATCAATACCAACTTGGTATGCATGAAATGAAACAGTGTCTTAAGCGCAAATCTACATTGTTCATTTCTTTTGTTTCTGCACAATTCATCAAAAAGATCTTCAATATCTACCAAGTGCATGTTGAACATATCAGGTTCTGTGAACACATAGGTATTTCCATCTGATCTAGTGACTGTGAACTTTGGATAAAAAATCTTGACAAATCTTTCTTTTTCAATCTTCACCAGATCGACTATTCTGAATTCACTTTTAACCTTCTCAACCTCTTGTATTTTATTTCTCAGGAAACTGGCATAGTTAACTAGATTAGGCATATTTGGCTCTAGAACTCTGAATAACTTGTGGAATGAGCATGGAGCTTGTTTCTTGCAAAAGATCCGTTTCTCCAGAATATCTTCAATATATGGCATCTTATTCCTTTTTCTAATAAACTCAGCAGATCTATTCTCTGGAAGCTCAAGCTTTTTCACCTTCTTCTTGCTGATCTCATCCTTATTCAACAAAGTCAGCATATCTTGTATCTCCCTCTGAACCACTTGTTGCGCTTCAAATCTAAGTCTATGTTGTTTCTTAGATTCATCGGCAAGCACATACTCGTTGAAAAACCTATCCATCACTTCAACTTCATTCAATACAACTTTTTCTTGAGCTACACTGCTCTCAACTTGAAACTCTTCAAATTCCTCTTTAACTTGTACAACCACCTCAGGCTTTTCAACCGTTGGTGTCGATTCAACATCCTTCAAAATTTCCTCAACTAACACTTCCTCCTCCTCAATTCTTTCAGCTCTAAAATCTACATCAGTCAAAGCAATTATATCATCATCTTCAGATACTTCAATATACTCCTCTCTCTCTTCTCCTGTCCCTTGAATACTTAGCTCATGAATCTTCTCTTGAACGTCTTCATCTGAATCAATATACTCAACAAAGTGATAAATATCAGACTGAATGTTCAAAGGAACTGGAACATCTTCATGAAGAATCAATCCCAGCTCTCTCTGTTCACCAGCTGATTCTTTAGAGCCCCCAGCTTCTCTTTCCTGAACTTCTGGCTCCTTTTCTGGATATGTTATCATTAATATCCCAGGCGTTAGTTCATCAAGCTTTCTCCTCTTCTCCCCCTCATGAGGAGCATCATCGGAGTCCTCGTCATGCTCGTCATGTTTCCTCTTGGATGAGGAAGCTTGAGCCTTGCAAGTTTCTTCTACTGCAGCCACCCTTTCTGAAAGATTACCTAACGCGGTTATCACAGTACTTTCCAGGATGATCATTCGTTCTCTCATCTCATCAAACTATTCAAAAACAAAGTCCTTCAATTCTTCCTTTAATTCTTCTATGGCTTGTTTTGACACAGATTGCTTAACCGATTCCTCTGCAACATCCTTCCCCTTTAAAAACTTCTGAATGTTTGTCATTTGGGCCATTACCTCAGCTAATTGATTAGATACATGCATATTTACACCAGACACAGCTTCATTCAATGCACTTGTCAATGTTGATTCAGTAACAAATGGGGATAAAGTCACCACTGGGTCACGTAGAGTTCCAGTTGTCACAGCAGTCGAACTTGTATAAAGTACTTCTGTGTGGCCAGTGCTCAGAGTTGGTAGTGTTGTTTCTCTGACTGGACTTCCACCCTCTTCAAGTGACGGAGCAACAAATGCTTCCGTTACTGAGGATGTTCCAGTGGGAACACGCAGTTCAACCACACTAACTTCAACAAATGAAGGTGACTCAAGTGTCCTAGACTGTATAGGAACTAGACTCGGTGATTGAAAAGAAGTCGTACACACGGGCAGTTGTGCACTTGTTTCAATATCCATTAAGTCCAAGTGACTTTCGGATAGATTGTGTGGTTCATCCCTGTGTTCAATTGAAACAGTCTCCTGTTGAGAGGAGACTGAGTGGATAGTTGGGTGTGCAATTGTCAGTGGGATACTGACTTGTTCAATGCTAACTCTCATAGGAGAGCTAACAGTAGACGTGGTTAATTCCCGGCTTTCTAGGGTCATGGTATCCCTCACACTCTCTGCAGCAATTTGTACAATATCTATCATCATTCCTCCTCCCTCATGATGATCACCTCCATCACCATCATCATCATCATCATCATCTCCTTCTCCTTCTTCTTCTTGTATATCTGACAACGTCCTCTCAGAATCTGACTTTTCAGCTTCTTCCTCACCACCCCTTACACTAACATCTCCCTCACTCTCAGAATGGGCAACCTGAACTTCAGCCCCTTGCTGAGGTTCCTCTATTCTTAAAGCTCCTGGGCTAAGAGATCCCGGTTCCTGGGCCTCTATCGGAGCATGATCTATTCTATATAATCTCACATTCTCACTCTCTTGATCCGCATATTTAAGCAACGACTCTGGAATTGGCATAATGTTTGCATTTGGGGAGTCCGGCACTTCGTGTAGGCTCATCATAACATAATCCGGACATCTCTGAGAGTTGGCTCGCTTCGGAATATTTTCATTAGCACGGAGAATCCCTCGGATAAGAATCTGTATGAATCTCTGAAGCGGAACAAATTTTCTTGCTCTATTAGTAGTTTTTGCAAGAACAATCTCTTTCAAATCCTCCCATATGCACTGAGCAAAATCATAATGCTTGTTGAATGCTATCCCATAAAATATCCTCAAGCAATGAATGCTGCATCTGTCAATCCCTGTGTGTTTTGAAGTCATACACCTATTTATGATTCCAAATAGTGTATACCATTCTCCATTTAAACCATTCCTATGAAACTTTGAGCTCTTTGGTAGTGGCTTTGAGTAGCCCAAGCAGATTAAATCATGTACCAGCTCCTCATCTGAAACAAAATCTTCAAAGTCTGCCAACTCTGGGAAGTTAACGGTGTCTATACGTCTAGGAAGAAATAGATTATGACGAAGTCTTGCGAGAGTGATTTTTGTCTTGAACTGGTCTATTGTTACTTTAAAGTGATGATTTCCGTCAGCAGGAACAAATTTGACAGTGTGCCAAATTTGTTGTAGATACACTTGTGGAATAGACGGTTTGTATTAAAGCAGATAACCTAGTGGATGGCCTTTTAGAATGTCAACAATGATAGGATGACTAACTTTAATAACTTTGGTATCTAGACGATGGTTATTATCTCGGAAAGGAAGGCAATGTTTAGGTTTTACTAGCTGGTTATCTGGGATGATGTTTTATTGTGATTGACGGGCAACTGAGGTAGACCGAACAGGGGTAGATACAAGTGTATGATTTGATGATGAATGGGAGTCAGAGGAATTTGAGTTCTGAGATTGTACTGGAGATGCCATTTGAACACCTGTAAAAAATAAGAACATCATGTTAGTCAGATCATGTACACAAATGACATCCTTCAAAAAATATAGAAAAATTGTAACATTTTATCAGAAATTGTAAAAATTTGTGATTTTCTTTATAAGGCATCGGGATTCCGGACAATAATAGTTAATTATTGAATGGATTCCAGAGTCAATCGTTTAGAGACCAATGTTAGAAAAACACAAATTTATAACAATTTCTTACAAAATGTGACATTTTTCTTAAAACATAAAAAATTCCACACTTAGAAAAAATTTCTGTTGAACCTCGAATAAAACTACAAGGTTCTCGAATGACTCTTGAACAATGTTGAGTGACACATGAAACAACTCGAATAAGCCTATACATAACTCGAATAAGCCTATACACAACTCGAATGATGTATATATGAAACTCGAATAAGTCTCTACAAAACTCGAATGACATATACATGAAACTCGAATAGAATATGTACTAAACTCGAATGGAACACTGAAATCTAACACTCAACTCGAATGACTAAGTCATTTTCTCGATAAGACCATTGTCCCAACTCGAATAAGCTATAAGCAATTATGTTCTGAAAATTTTCTAAGTGTTACACACACTTGTCAACTCTACTAAACTCGATTAACTCTGAGTTTTATATGAATCAACTCGAATGAGTCATGATGCAACTCGAATTACTCACTGATGCAACTCGAATGACTCACTGATGCAACTCGAATGACTTACAATGCAACTCGAATGAGTTACAATGCAACTCGAATGACTCTTATTGCAACTCGAATGATGCTTTATTCGAGAAATGTCTTTTTATTTTACTACAAGTCTAAAACTCACTGATTTTATGAATTTAAGTTCAGAGATCTTTTTCAGTGTTTTAAAACTTGTACCCCCCTCGAAAATGTATTTTAAACACATTTGATTTACTGAACTTTGAACAAAAACAACTTTAAAGTTGTTAAAAATTCAAATTTCAGTTTATTTATGAACTCGAAACTGTTTCATTAGAAAAATCAGTGATTCTGTTTGTGTGATGTAAAAATGACTTATGAAATTTCAGATTCATAGTCATAATACCAATACGAGCCTCATCACACATTTAATTTCAACTTTATGAACAAATAACAGTATTTGCCATTAACGGTCAAGAACACACAAAAAAAAAATATACGAACAGGTAGATGCAAACATCACATACTAAGCATATACACTAAACATATAAAGAAACAAACTGAAATAAAAAACTTTTACTCACAATATTGATGAAAAAGTTGGTACTCCTGGGATCGTTTCCATGAAAGTGGCTGGTCCTTCAGTTAAGGATTTCAGCATCTCTTCGGACAGATCATGAAAACTGATAAATTCAAGAAACCTCTCCCGCCATTGAACATATTCACCCCTGTATAAAATTGGGGGTTTGGTTTCTAATCCCATTGCCAGTGCGTCTTTAGACATATTGATTGATCTTTGGGAAACTTGTCCAAGATCTGATGAACTCCGATTGAGATTGAAAATTTTGATCACACTTTGAAACACAGATTAGTACTGAAATCTATAACACAGTAATTTGTTAGTAGTAATAATCAACTTAACTCAGACAGTGAATAGACTTGATGTATTGCAACAATCTCGATTAATGTGTGTGTCAAACTCGAATGATCTAAGTATTAAACTCGAATGGGTATTGTGTGAAACTCGAATGAGTTTAGAGTGAAACACGATTGACTCTTGTGTAAAACTCGATTGGGTCTATGATAAAACTCGATTGAGTCTTTGATAAAACTCGATTGAGTCTTTGATAAAACTCGATTGAGTCTTTGATAAAACTCGATTGTCTTTGATAAAACTCGATTGTGTCTTTGATAAAACTCGATTGATTCTTTGAAAGACAACTCGAATGTTTTTACAGATAAACTCGAATGACTCAAACTTGAATGTTTGATTAGAAACTCGAGTTTGTTTGGACACAAGGTGCAACTTGAATTTCTTTTGAAAAACTCGAATCAACTGGTTGTCAACTCGAATAGTACAAGTTGTCAACTCGAATATTTCAAGTTGTCAACTCGAATTAAAAGATTGACAACTCGAATATCAGTTATATTCAACTCGAATATCAGTTATATTCAACTCGAATAACCAATACACTCAACTCGAATAATACACAGGATGTGTATATTTCGAGTTTCTTAATATTTTCAGCTTTTTCAAGTCTGAAATTCAGATTAAATCCAAATATTGCCCATTTTCACTCAAATTGTAATCGAAGGTGTGGTTTTTGAATACAAACACTTTTTGTTAAACACCTTTGTGCAAAAATAGATCTAGGTTTGACTTTTTCAATGAAACAGTAACCGTTTTTACACTTTTCAAAATTTCACAAAATTGCCTAGATCTTTTTCTGTGTTTTGTAAATCAATTCAAGTTTATATTCAATTGATTCGTATGTGAATCCTTTACCTTCGATCCAATTATCACTTCCAAAGATCAACTGAGTAAAAACCCTTAGTGATTTTAGGGTTTTTCCGAAAAAATTTCTCAAGAACAGTAGCAGTTTCGAAAAAAATTCAATCTCAAATCTGAAAAATTCACCCCTAAAGCTCTGATACCAATTGTGAAAGTAAGTTTCTACCAATCAATCAACAATAACAATAATCAATCAAGAACAAGACAATTAAAACTAACCGAATGCTTCAATTGATGATTGAAACGATTACAAAGATGAGAATTGAAACTGTTAGACACTGTAGCCCTAGATTCTCTGCAATGATTTCTGTGCGTATGTAATTCGCAGAATATCAGATCCATCAAAATAGAAAGTCAAAGATGCTATTTATACATTTTTACTAACTATCAAGGATATACAAAATGGTCCCTAAACTTTGTTTTTCATCAACTAAAACATATCCTAACATATTTTCAATGTAAAAATACTAACCATTTTGATGGTACATTTTCCGAACGACAAAAGTTTTAACACGTTCTTATTTTGAATTTTTTGAATGGAAAAATGAAATAAAATACTCTTATTTTAAAACTTTCGAACGGAAAAAACTACACTAATTTTGATTTTTAGTTTTCCTAATTGGAAAAAGAACAGAGAAAGATTCGGATTTTCAATAGACAACTGGAAAAAAAACAGAATTAGGTCTATCATATAATAATCTTCAATAAATAATTATAATAGTATATAAAAAAAGTTAACACTAATAAAACAATAAACAAAAATAAAAATTAATAATTAAAACAAAAAATAAAATTTTACATTTGGATAATTAAATGATAAAAAAGAAATACAATAAATATATGTACAATAAATTATAATATAAAGAAAAAGCAAAAAGAAAAAGAATAAACAATAAGAAACAATGAAAAAAATTCACAAATGGTCTCTGAATGATAGAAGGACGAAAACACCCCTGAGTCTAACGGCTCAAGTTAACACCGTTAGTTTCAGGAACCAAATGTTACAAATATTTGATTTTAGGGACTTATGGTGTAATAAAATTTTTTCAAGAACTAAAGTCATAACTTCATATAAACCACAGGGACTATTTGTGTACTTTAGTCTAAAAATTAAAAAATCTCAAATATCGTTTTTTACAGGTATAGCGGACAAACAGTCACCGTATGTACCATATCGATAAGAAATAAAAGGTATACGTACCATATTGATGATTAAAAAAGTATATGTATCATACATTTTAAAAAGTACGCTACTATTGTACAAATTTAGTGCTTTTTTATTTCAAAACCAAATAACTCGTTCCCTTTTTTGGTTCGGGTTCGGCCAAAGAACTCATACCCTCAAACCAGAATAACTCGAACCGAATAGCCCGATATCCATTTAACACGTCAGAATAACACCCTAATTAAGACAGACTAATTAAGTGGGCAACAATAATAGATTCACACACTAATAACACGAAAAAAAAAATTACTGAGAAGGTGTTTGGTTTTGCTTATTAAGGGTGCTTATTTGATTATTACGTTACAATACAGTGTTTGGATAGCAACTTTTTAAAAACTGCTTATTTGCGGTAAGTGGTATACTTACCATTATTTTTCTGCAGCAACTTTTTGTTGCTGTAAGGATATGTAACAACCTAAACTTTAAATAAACGTGGATTAGCAACGATAAACATGATTAGCATTAACTAACAAGTTTAACGTTAATTATCAGTTAAAAATAATTTTAATTACATAAATAGCAATGAGATTTTAGTTTAAAATAATAAAAGTTACATGTACCCAATTATGATATCTTTGAAGTTAAAAATGATGCAACAAAACAAAGTCTTGGGGCCAAAATGTAAATTTAGAAAATCTTAATTATATAAAATTAAGAAACCAAACATCTGTTCGTATTTTTATCTAATTTGCAAAGAAAAGAAAATTTTCAACTCTCTCTCTCTCTCACTAAAAAGAAGAGTCATCGTTCCTCTTTTTGTTCATCAAAATCTTGCAATCAAAATTCAAGAATCAAAGGTACAAGTTTGAAATCATCAATCAAACATTGAGAGTCAAGTTTATATCAAAAATTCAAGGTAATTTTAATGTTCAAACAATTTGTATAATCATATATTCATGCTGTGGTTTCTGGGAAATTTATGCATGCTTCAAAGTAGTTCAATATCATGAAATTAGACAAAAACTGGTGTTATAAATTTAAAACAAGGCTCATGCATGTAACTATTTTGTGTTAGATTGATCATATTAGCCATTTCAAAGTGTATCTCCTAGTTTAAAATGCAATCAGAAAATTAAAATGGAGTTTCTTGTGTTTCTGTCCTACTTATTTGTTTCTGTTGAAGTCGAAAAGAACAGGCCAAGAATGGCCATATGGCCTTCGGCCAAAGCATCACATTCATGTGTGTTTATTTATAGCAAAGGAGCATAAAAACCACCTTTGATCATCATAATTTGCTGTTGTAATTAAAGAGAAAACAAAAAATATAAAATGCATTGTGTGTGGGTATGTGTAATGCATGGGTACCGAGACCCATTTAGAGAATACTGAAACCTTGACCCCTTTACAATACCGAAACAGACACATGTACTGAAACCTAAAGCCTACCTAGAACCATGCTGGAAATTGACAGCTACTGAAACCCATTTGAGTACCGAATGAAACAAAGAAGTACCGAAACCTAGGTTTTGGTAATACCAATTCCAGCAGCAGCCTTTTCATCCCTATAATTCATGTATAAACAAGTATGTGATGTGTATGGGTCGATGCTTAAATAGAAAACAGTTACAGCAGCCTTTTAATTGCTTTCTCTTATGTCTAGCAAACCTTTCCTTTTCTTTATAAATACCGAAACCTCTTGAAGGTTTCGGTAATCCATGACCACCGAAACCCAGCAGCAACAATTCTTTTCCTTTTAAGCAATACTGTAGTGTGTGCTGATCAAGGTGACAATAAATAGCAAGCTTTCCTTTCCTTTTTCTTTCTTTCATAAAAATAGTATGTGCATGGTGTGGGTGTGTACAGGGGCGGACCTAATGTTTTATGATGGGTGTCACTCGACACCTATAAATTTTCAAAATACTGAGTTACATGTGTATCAAAAATTCGAATGACACCTAAGATTTTTTTTGAGTGACCTACGAAAAATTTAGACAATTATAATATACATATTTAATTTATATATGTTGTTTTTATTACTTAAATTTATTGAAATAACACTGAGTTTAACAAAAAAAGTTTTAAGAAAAGCCCAACAAAATATAAAAACAATATTGAAGAATCATTCAAGTGAATTAAGTTAGCCCAAAAACTTTATAAAAGCCCAAGAAAACTGTCCAGATGTCTAATCTTATGAACGCTTGTTGCATTTGTTGTATTGAGAATGAATTACTTGTCAATATTTCGAACGAATATGTCATGACAAGATTTCAAAAGATATAGACTCGAAGACAACAATTGTAAAACTTTAATACTTACGGTATTTATTGCTTTTAAGTTTTAATGTATTGTACTATGTAATTTTTTAATTTGAAAAATTTTGTTATTCGTTAATTTTATATTGGTAACCCGTTTCGGTGACCCGGTCCAATTTAGAAAATATTTCAAAATCTAAGTATTAAATTTACTCTAAAAAAGTGACACCGATAATAAAAATTCTTGCATCCGCCCCTGGGTGTGTATGTGACAGGAAAGCAAAAGCAGAATTTGTATAAATATACACAATCACAGCAACTTTTATGTGTGTATTATATATATGCAGAAGGCGTGTATATATATATATATATATATATATATATATATATATATATATATATATATATATATATATATATATATATATATATATATATATATATATATATAAAGATATAGATACAAGAGAGCAGTAGCTTTTAAATTCCCTTTATTGCACAAAATGGGTATATGTGTGGGCTGGAAATATAAAAGCATAAAGTCAAAGCAACCCTTCTTTTATTGTTGTTTCTCAAATATAAATGTGTATGAGTGTGGTTGTGAGTCAAAACAGAAAGGTACAACCTTCTTTTTCCTTTATAGCCCATATACATGCATATATATATATATATATATATATATATATATATATATATATATATATATATATATATATATATATATATATATATATATATATATATATATATATATATACATTTGTTAAATTAAAGGAAGGATTTAAAACATGTGTATGAGTGATTGTTTAAATAACAACAAAGTGAGCAATATATTTATACATCAAGGCTTATAAAACCCATGGGATTGCAACAATTAAAATTGTATGATCATGTATGATTAGATTTCGAAATACATATTTAAGATCAATTTATATATATAAAGTAAGGATTATGATCATAACACTTAGATGATCATCAATTAAAGACATTAATAATTAAATACATGAATATGAGAATTTGATTATAAATTACATTTGAAAGCATAATTATGTTATAATGTTCAACTAGTTTATTACCCGCGTATTACGCGGATATTTTTAATATATATAAAATATAATAAATAAAAAGATAAAGATATAAATATTAATTTTTAAACAAAAGTATATAAGATGATGTTATTATTTATTATGACCTATTAATTTTGTATATTTCTAATTATATATGAAGAGTAATTATTTTCTTATATATATCTTTAAACATTTATTATATTATCTTATAATTAATAAGTTAGTAAATTATTAGATTTTGTCTGATTTGATTTGATTTGAATTTAAAAGTGGATTATATTATATTTGGATAGATTTAATTAATAAGTTAGTAGAGTATTAGATTTTGTTTGATTTGATTTGGTTTGAATTTAAAAGTGGATTAGATTAGATTTGGATATATTTGATTTAAATTTCTTTATTCTTTTTAAAATCTATAACTGTCACGTGTCGATTCATGGTGACGACACGTGGCTTCACCAGAAATGAGTATAGTTATTTTTTTAATAATATAGATAGATGTGTAATTGACATGATCATATATAAGTTAAATTTGCAAATAAAGTCAAAGAATGACCTAATAGGTCACACATGTCCATGAAATACATAAAAGCTCATAAAGTCATTAAAATTATGTCAAGTTAAGTCATAAGCCTAATAATGATTCAACAAAGTCTTAGATGATATTATACGTCAATAAATGTAATAAGTCAATACATAAGCTACAGAAAGTCTGAGAATTTAACAGAAATACACAATTATATTGTGTAGACATAAAAGCTTATGTAAATTAATTTGTCATGCAAATAACAGGTTCAGCTAAATCTGAACTGTGTTATAAAGTCAAGTCAATAAAGCCAAGCAAAAGTCAAAGAAGCAAGTCAGAGCCAAAGTCAGTAAAGTCAGAGCCAAAGTCAGTAAAGTGAAAGCTAAAGTCTGTAAAGTTAAATCCTGAGATAACTCAAGTGGTGAATTTAATCTGCTTGCGAAAGTCAAAGTCAACAGTCATGCCTAAAACCAGTAACTGTGAGTTATAGATATAACTGCATACATGCTTGTCTTCCCGTGAGACATATTGTTGTTCTAGCTTTATTTGAAAGTCTATATGCTCAGCTAGAATGTGACCTGTGCACACCTTGGTACGGTGATGCCCTGTGGATCATGATAGCTTTTAATATATCGTCATGCACACTTGTATTTACAGTCTGAATTAGTCTTGGATATATTATCGTTGCTATCTTGATTCATTACTTGAATGCTTTCAGTCATTTGCCTTGATATCAATGCTTTCAAATGCTTCCGCATAATTCAAGTCTGAGAAAGTTCATGTCAGTCTATGATTAAGTCTACTCCGATGTTTGCCCACGTTGTCTTACTAGTAGCTAGCCGAGTATGTGGTTGGCCCCCCACAATTAAAGCGTGTGTGTGGGATTAAACATCATCCGATCTTAAGTCATATGTCTCACAATGTCTGGCTGATAGCGGCAGTCATGTCAAAATCGCGCTTAAAGTCAAAGTCAGAGCTCAAAGTCAAAGTCAAAAGTCAAGTCTCCGCTTAAAATTGTCATGACTGTTAAATCTATAATCTCACTAAGCCCCGCTTACAGTTGTTTAATTTTTTTTACAAGTTTAATCAAAGGAAAAGGTCCAGCTGACCCAAGTCTTTAGGATTTGCACGCTTGAATTTGAAGTCATTAGATCACTACTGAATCTGCAATTGGTATTGATTGAAGGCAATAATGGTGGTGGTTTGGGTAGATCAGTGCTATGTGTTGTGATTTTGTATTAGATTATTGTCCTGGTGCCCTTTTGTAGTTTTGTCTTGAACTTGTTGTATGATAATCCTAATTTCTGTAATGACTTAATTCCGCACTTTATTAATCTATCTTAGTTTTTGATTGATGTTGTATTGCTCCTTGGGACCTAGTCATTCAGGACTGCCCCGTAAGGGAAGGTCTTGACAGGATACAACAATTATTTTTAATTGTAAATTTACAAGATTACCATCATATTTAACCTAAACCTAATACCCCTTTATTGTAATTAAGAATAGAGTTAATTGTATAGATGGTCCTTTAACTATCCCCAAATTGCAGTTATCGTCCTTTTTTTAAAAAGTTGCAATTTGGGTGTTTTATGTACCGAAAAGTTGCAATTAAGTCCTTTCTAACAGAATCTGTTAAATTGACTCTGTTAAGTCAGGGGCATTTTCGTCTTTTTGATGACAAAGGACCATTTTTGCAATTTTTCTTCTTCTTATTATTAAAAAAATCAAATATTTATTATTTATTAATAATTTTATCATTGTTATTATTTTAATTTGTTTATATTCTTCATCAGTCTTCACGACCATCGCTGCACCATCTCCGACTAGTGATGAAAAAGCTAGATTTTCTCCTCTTCGATTCTCACTATTTTTACAAAGAAACTGGGGAAATGGATTATTTTTCAAATGGTTGTTTCTTGCCTCGATTCTAGGTGGAATCAGTATAATGGCAAACACGGTATAAATTCCCTCTATGACTCTTATCACATCCCAGCAAAACTAAAAAATGCTACTGCTGCTTGTTGCTGATCTGCTGTTGTTCAGTTACAAGGAGAGGTATACTTTTTTTGTGAACCAAGTCTGGGCCTTAATTTTATTTCTTTTTGCTATGTCTTTGTCTCAAAATTTTCATGATTCCCGTGGGTACATGGTGGCCCAGTTGATGTTCTTATATTCATTTTCCCACCTTTTTAAACCTCCAACATTGAAGTCTAGAAAACAAAATTGATGAGAGGGAGGAGAAGGTGAACATTAGAGAGATGCTTGTTCAAGTGTAGATCTGAAAAACATATACATTTTGAAGTGTAGATCTGAACCAAATCACACTTTTTATCTCCTCGTCGGAGTTAGCTTGCTAACCTGAACCTTCGTCGACTAATCCCTCGAACCACCAATCATACTATTTATCTCCACGCCGGAGTTAGCCACAAATGAGGAAGGTGGTGGTGGTCATCGACGGCGAAGCAGGCGACGACGAAGCAGGTAGATGGAAAAATGAAAGAGGAGGCGGTGGCAGAGCAGATAAGGTAGACCAACGGCGAAGCAGGCGATCGCAGAGAGCGGAGGAGACGGTAGACAGTAGGGGTGAGCTCGGTACCGTACCGAACCGAACCGGTACCGATCCCGAAAATACCGAAACCGAATTATTAGTTTTGGAAGAACCAAATACCGAACCGTATAATTTTATATGATGCCGGTTCGGTTCCGAATACCGAATATTAGCTAATTTAAGAACCGAATACCGAATTTTAGCTAATGTAAAAACCGAATACCGAACCGAATATATTAATTCGGTATCGGTCGGTACCGGTTCGGGTTCGAGAAATGGTACCCGTTGCTCACCCCTAGTAGACAGTGAGGTTGTGGTGGTGATGGTGATGGTTGTCGGTGGTGATGATGGTTGTCGTGGATGGTGTGGTGTGGTGTCGCATCCGTGGACATTGGTGGCTGTTGTGGGATAAAATGGTCTTCCATCTTTCATGTTGAAGATGAGTATTAGGGTTATGATAATAATAATAATAACAACAATAATAATAATAATAATAATAAGAAAAAAATTACAAAAATGGTCGTTTGTTATAAAAAAAAGACGAAAATGTTCTTGACTTAACAGAGATGTTTAACGGATTCCGTTAGAAAGAACCTTAATTGCAACTTTTCGGTATATAAAACACCCAAATTGCAACGTTTTTGAAAAAAAGACGATAACTGCAATTTGGGGATAGTCAAAGGACCATCTATGCAATTAACTCTTAAGATTATAATACTAGTATTGTCTTTTTTCGTTTCAACTACTTGTTTGTATTTAAAATTTGAGTATCTTTTACTCTTTATTATGCTATTATATTTTTCTTATAATTTTATGTTTTATAAGTTGTACTTTTACTAGCTTAGAATTCAATTTATAAATAATTTATTACATTTTGAAAAAAAAAATTTATGAAAAACTTATTAAAATGATGTTTATTGATAAATAATTATGAACAAAAATATTATATCACAAGCTAAAATAAAAAATTAAAGAAGTAAAGTCATACAATAGTAACCTACTTTTGAAAATTTATCAATATAGTACGTCTACTTTTTTAAATGTCGATATAGTACCTGTACTTTAATTTTTCATACCGATATGACCATATTTGTAAAAGAACCCCATTTTTCATAACATTAGAACTCTGTTACGTATGTGAAAACCGGATTCTATTATGTACAATGACCATATCAATACAAAAAAAATTAAGTACACATACCATATAGATAACTAAAAAAAGTAGACGTACCATATCGATAGATTTTCAAAAATAGGTTGCTATTGTAAGACCTTGACCCAAAATTAAATAAGAAAATTCATAATTATATTAATTGTCCTTTTTGGTAATTTTACAAGTTTAAAACACAAATTCAAACACTTAAAAATTGATTATTTGATAATTGTAATAACTAATAACATAAGTTAATCCAAACACTACACTTTCAGCAGCACTTTTTGTTACAACAATAATCTAATTATTCAAAACCCTACAACACTTTTCCAAACGCAAAACTAAACAACCTCTGAAAATTTAAAGCCTCAGTTAAATCCAACAATATCATCTGAAATGCAGCTTCAACTAAGGGGTTCTCCCTGCAAAACAGGGTCTCAGATCCACTGCACCTCATATTCATGGATTTTATCATCAATGGCAATTTACTTCTATAAAACTTTAAAACTAACAGCAATTGAAAAAGTTGATTTTCATAAATGTTTGTATGAAAACAACAACAATCACTACTTGTAATGATAAATATTTACAAAACAATATAGTGTCAATTGCTAAAAAAACAACTTTTTTTTTTTCAATAAATTTCAATGCCAAACATTTTCATGTCCACAAAACAAGAAAGAAACACTTTTTTTTTAAAATAACATGCTACTTTTAAAGAGGTTTGATTACTTGTTTGATGTGAAATTTAAACAATAATTAGCTCATTAAATAGTAAAAAAATTCTCTTTGTTTTCTGTAACACATATTGTTTATTTTGATGCTAATAATCTTCTGTCTCTTGTTACATCTTTTAACTTCATTATCATCATCTGTATTTTATAAATTTTGTCATCAGTAATATAGTAAAACAAAACCTATTATATTACTTATTTGACTGAAAAATTATATCTCTCGGTATTTTAACCCCCTTTAAGGTCGCCCTGGTCAGTTTTATTATTATTATTAATAACTAATCATTAACATCTATAGTTAAAAAAAGGGTTTATTATGAAAAAAACCAACATGTTTTCACGTTTTTTGCGTTTTCGTCCCTCCATATTATTTTTTGCCATAAAAAACCTCAAGTTATTCTTTTCTTATTGGTTTAGTGAAATTTTGGACATTAGACCCCGGTTATAATTTGTGAACCGGGTTTTAAAAACTTGAAAAACCGGGTTCTAATGTCCAAATTTCACTAAACCAATTAGGAAAGAATAACTTGAGGTTTTTTATGACAAAAAATAACATGGAGGGACGAAAACGCAAAAAATGTAAAAACATGTTGGTTTTTTTCATAATAAACCCTAAAAAACCAAAAAAAAAATTAACTTGTTACAATTTCTGACAAATAATATAAATCTTCCAAGCTCAGAGTTAATAACAGCTCTATCAATCAAGAATTTTCTGAAGCAGAACTGGCTTAAAAGCTGTGTATTCAATCATCATAGCAAGCTTTACATATTCATCTGAAATAAAACCCATATTTAATACTCTATAAAAAAAATAGCAATATGAAAAGATGTTTTGATTAAAAAAAAAGGGTTAATATTGAAAAAACCCCATCAACTTTCTTCATTTTCGCGATTAAGTCCCTAAACTTTTTTTCTTATTGTTTAAAGCCCTAAACTATTTTTGTCTTATTCAAAAGTGTATATTTGACCTGTTTAACCGGTTACCAAACAATTTATTTTAGTTTTTTACTTGATTAATGTTGTAAAAAACCCACCATCTTTTCATATTTTAGCGATTAAGTCCCTAAACATGTTTGTTTTATCAGTTGATTTTACCGACTAATCCAGTAGCCGGTTAAAAATATATACTTTTGAATAAGACAAACATAGTTTAAGGATTTAAACAATTAGAAAAAAAGTTTAGGGACTTAATTGAGAAAATGAGAAAAGTTGATTGGGTTTATTCAATATTAACCCTAAAAAAAACGTAATTAATCGGCTAATATTAACAAATTCAACAATTATTTAACAATCTGAAAACAAATTTCGATCGTAATTGATCAGCACACAAATTTAACGATTATTTTACAGTATAAATCGTAATTAACAAGCTTATATTAAGAAATTCATCCGTTAATTAATGATCTGAAAGCATGTTTTGATTTTAAAAAACGTAATTAATCGGCTCGTGTTAACAAATTCAACAATTCTTTAACAATCTGAAAACTAATTTCGATCGTAGTTTGAAGTATAATTAACAGTAAAAATCGTGATTAACAAGCTAATATTAAAAAATTGATCACTTAACTAACAATCTGAAAACAAGTTTCGAGCTAATAAAAACGTAATTAATCGGCTCATATAAAGAAATTCAACCATTTTTTATCCTTTACTTCATTGATTACTCTCAGAAGCGCGGATAAATCAATCAAATCATCGCCGAAAAAATATAAATCGATTGAACAAAACGAAGTTACTTACGATTAACGAAAATACGAAAACAAATTAATTATATAGAAATGTAAACCCTGAAACTCGATTGCTTCGTCATTGATGTAATCATGTATGTATGTATGTATGTATCCATCGATTTGACACAGAAACGGCCATTGAAAAAGGTACAAAAAGGCTGAACTGCAACACTTGATGGAAGTAGATGTGCTATAGCACGAGCAATTGGGGCTTTTTTCTTCATGTAAAATGGTTGATTCAGAGAAGCCCGGGGTGCTACGTGCAGAATTAAACCCTAAAAACGAGAATCATCAACAATCTAAAACCTACAAACCCTAAAGAAAGATTGATAGAAGAAGTAGGAAGGAAATGAACGATGTTGTGATCGTTTGACTAGAGAGAATTTGATTAAATAGTAAAAATTGGAGGCATTTGAAACCCTAGACATGTAGCATTCGTCATTTATTTTGGGCCCAGCCCACTACTATTTAAATGAGGTGTTTTCAGCATAAAATAGCAACCAACTACATGTAAAATTTTTAGGGTAAATTATAAATTTCGTCCCTGTGGTTATAGGAAAATTACGGACAAGGTCCTTCTATAGAAGAAATTACAATATCAATGTCTGTGGTTAACATTTTGTTACGGTTTTGGTCCTTTGACCGGTCATTATTTTTTAAATGACCATTTTACCCTTGAGAATATTATAAAAATAGGTAATGAACTTTCTTTTTCATAAAATTAAATAAAAAAAATTCAAAACCAATTTTTGTTTTTCTTTTTAGTTATTAAAATATGATTTCTCAATAATCATAAAGATCAGGTGACTCCTTCCCGGAATCTTGTTCGGAGACTGACAACCGGCTGTTTTCCGGGACCACTGGTGGTGGCGTCGGTGGCGGTGGTTGTAGAAAATTCGTCAACGCTTGCGACCCCCGTAATTCAATCGCTCTCCGATCGTAAACCAACGTCGCCTCCTCTGCCGTATCATAAGTACCCAACCAAAGTCTTACTCGTCGTATCGGATCACGAATCTCCGCCGACCACCGCTCCCACGGCCGCCGTCTTACACCCCTAAGCCTCCGTTCATTCACCAAACCCTTCTCCTCCGCTGCTGGAGCTGTCACATGCGGCATCTGTCCTTTTTCCCGGCGACACTGTTTTTTCTTCCCACAATCATCATCATTTTCCTCCATTTTCTTCACACAACAATCATTATTCTCTTAATTCGTGAGTCCAACCACAGTTGCATTAATATCACCCACTTCACCATTAACACCTCCCACCATGGCACCACCATCTTCTCCGACCAAAGATCCTTCCTCCGACTACTTTTTTTCTACAATTCCTCCTCCGACTACTTTTTAAGTGATACTCACCTTCAAGATCGAAGCAGGAGCAGGTTAGTGAGTTGAAAACAAGGTGGCATAGTTTTCTTCACCTCTCTCTTTTTCTATTTCTCTTTCTTTCTATGCTTAAAGTTGATCAAGACTCTCCCATTTTGCCGATCAGAATTGAAGGAGGGGTAGAGAAAAGTTGAGAAAGAGTTACCGGAGTTGTTGAGCAGGCCAGATTGAAGAGTGTGGATGTGGTGATGGTGGTGGTGGTGGTGTCTTGCTGAGTGAGCCGTTGAACCCCAGAAATCCATTTCCATATTTTCCGAGAGAGAGAGAGAGAGAGAGAGAGAGAGAGAGAGAGAGAGAGAGAGAGAGAGAGAGAGAGAGAGAGAGATTTTGATTTTTTAGAAATCATATTTTACTAATTAAAATGAAAAACAATTTAGGTTTTGGATTTTTATTATTTTATTTTATGAAAAAGAAAGTTTATTACCTGTTTTTATAATTATGTCAAGGGCAAAATGGTCATATTTAAAAAAATGGTTGGTCAAAGGACTAAAAGCGTAACAAATAGGTAACCACAGACATTGAATTTGTAATTTCTTCTCTAGAAGGACCTTATCCGTAATTTCCCTATAACCACAGGGACGAAATTTGTAATTTACCCAAATTTTTATTACAACAATCTATCAAAGATTTCGTCCAAAATAACATTTTACCACTTATTAAAGTATTGAACTTTAAACAATTCTTCCATGATAACAACCGTTGATAAGTGGGCGTGATTGGGTGCTAACTAAGCCATGCCAGAGTTTGCATAAAATAGCAGCATATTATGAAATAACAACGAACTCTTAAAATAGCAACATACTGTTAATCCTAAATATTATTACTATTATTATTAAAAAAACCAA
>JAANYP010006937.1:0-16851 GCA_020465985.1 Centrapalus pauciflorus | reverse complement strand
TTGGAATAACTCCACATACCCACGAAAATCACATCATCGGCGAAGAGAAGATGAGACAAAGTAGGACCACTATTTGGCAGCTTCAAACCAGTGAAAATGCCTTTCTGGACAGCATCCATCATCACCACATGTAAGCCTTCCATAGCGATAATAAATAGAAAAGGTGAAAGGGGATCACCTTGTTTCAAACCTTTGTAAATTTGAAATTCATCGGTAGCTATTCCATTAATTAAAACAGATGACATAGATGAGGATAAGCAACCCATAATCCATTTTCTCCACAGCCACCCAAAATTCATTTGCTCGAGAATGGAATCCAGGTATTCCCAACTTACAGAATCAAAAGCTTTCTCAAAGTCCACTTTAAATAAGAGCAATTTCTTTTTTGCTCTCTTCACCCATTTGCAAATTTCACCCAACATCAATGGTCCATCGAGAATTTGTCTGCCTTCAATATATGCCGACTGCTCGCTACTTACCACTTTCCCAATCACCTTTTTTTAATCTCTCAGCCAAGAGCTTTGCAACAATCTTGTAAATGCAACCAATGAGACTAATTGGTCTGTAGTCTTTTAAAAATTGAGGATCTGGGATTTTAGGAAAAAGTGATATAAATGATGTATTACATCCCACCGAGAATGATCCTTTTCTTTCAAATTCTGATACCATGGCAAACACCTCTTTAATTATCTCCCAACTAGTTTTTATGAATCTGAATGTAACACCATCGGGTCCAGGAGCTTTCTCACAACCACACTTCCAGACTGCAGATTTGATTTCCTCCTTAGAAAAAGAATCAGTTAACTTAGCTCTGTCCACGGCTGACAATTTCTTGAATAAAGAGTTAGAAAGGTTAGGCCTCACAAGATCAGTTTTTTGAATTTAGCAGAAAAATAATTCATAGCCTCAACTTTTAACCTCTTCGGATCAGTCTCCCAGACTCCATTGATGCAAAGACCATGCATCCTATTTCTGACTTGGGAAGCTTTTATTTTTCCATGGAAATATTTGGAATTTTCATCGCCATCTATCAACCAATTAACTCTTGCTTTCTGCTTGAGATCCAAAGATTTTGCCATTTCCCGCAAATGTATTTCTTTTTTCCAAGATTTTCTGTTTTCCAACTCAACAGCAGACAGATTCCTTCTTTCAGCATCCAACTCTAATTTATCAACTTTTCTTTTTAGATCCTCAATCTCAGATTTTTCTCTATCCACAACTGTTTTTTTCCATTCCTTGAGAGCCTTTTTGACTGCCTGTAATTTCTTGGCCAGAATTTTATCCGCTCTATCATTAAATTTGCACGATTTCCACGCTTTTTCTACTAAAGGCAGAAAATCCATGTGATATGACCAAGAATTGAAGAATTTAAAAGGTACCGGACCAAAATCTTTTCCCACACAGTTCACAACAATCGGACAATGATCTGATTTTTCCCTAGCTAGAACAACCGCTGAGGCAGACGGCCATTTCATCATAAATTCTGCAGAGACAAAAACTCTATCAATTTTGCTCAGAGAACATCCATCGTTACTCATCCAAGTAAACTTTCTACCCCCAAATTTATTTCCGTTAAACCAACTGCATTTATAAAACCATTAAATCTATTTGCAGCAGAGCTAGAGAATGTAGAACCAATTCTGTCCTCTCTACATCTTAATTCGTTGAAATCGCCCATTACAATCCACATGCCCGCATTTGAGACCATGATTTCTGCTAAATCATCCAGAGCTTGTATCTTTCATTGGCTAGCCGAGGGGCATATACATTAGCAACAAAAAAAATCAGAATCAGATTGCTTTGTTTTTCCTTTGATAATTAGGAAATTCGAACCTTTGATGCAAGAGGATTTGTGAAAAATTGAGGTGTTCCACATACATAATAGTCCACCAGACCTACCTTGAGCAGCCACCATTTCATACTCCAAATCAGCAATATTCCAGAAATTTGCTACCTTTAACTTTTCAGGATTTGAGTACTGTGTCTCTTGAATCGCTATAAATTGTATACAATGCTCAAACTGTAGTTTACGAATCCATTCAGCCTTTCCCTGACTCCCAGCTCCTCTAATGTTTAATGAGAGATAATTCATTTTTTAGCCCCCTCGACCTCTTGATTTTCGTCTATCAAATTACGTACTTCAGATTCGAACCCCCCCTCCATCTGAAATCCCAACTTCATCCCAATATTTATTGTTTGTTGAACCTCCAAGAGACTATCTTCGTTACTCAATGATTGAGAACCCCTGCACTTTTTGACAGCTTCGACACAGATGGAGCTTCCAAGGGCTGCCCACTCCTTTTATTAAAGATTTTTTTTCTCCTTTCCTTGTTCCATCTCTCCTCATAATTTTTTGATTTCAAACAAGATGCAGATTTAATACATCTACCACCTGATTATTTTCACTTGAAGAGAAAGCAAATAGCGAAGAAGTTATTGGGGGAATATTTAGGTCAAATTGCTGCAACCTTGTATTTTTTTTTCTATCAGACCCGATGCCACTTCCTTATCATTCTTATTTTTTGGCCCAGCACTCCGAGAATTATTTTCCAGCCCAACAGTAGAGGCCTCACCCACTTTCCTAATCTCATTTTCTGGAGAATGATTAATCTGGCCCAATAATGGATAAAGCCCAAAGATATCATCAGAGTGGGAACCAAAAGGTCTTTAGCCTGGCGGTAAGCATCATGCAGTTGTAAGCGAGAGGTCACGGATTCGAACCCCGTCGGAGGCAAGTTGAAATTTAGGTAGAGTAAGTAAGTAGGGATGACAATGGGGCAGGGATCTCAGTTCCCGTCCCCATCCCCGCTTCATAATCCTCTCCCCCATCCCCGGCCCCGTCGAGTTCCTATTCCCATCCCCGTCTCAATCGGGGATCCCCGTCGGGGAATCGGGTTTTTCAAGCTCCTAAAGATTCTTTAATTTAAACTATAAATAGTAATTTAGTATAAAAATATATGTAAATAAACATTAAAAAAATTAATTCAAACATATTTGGGGTATCTACATATATAACCTATAATTTGTAATAAACTAAAACAAAGAAATGGATGCAAAACATTTATAAAACCAATGAAATGAAAAATAACAATGGTATTTTAAACTATAGAAAAGTCATATACAATGATCTTTAATATATTATATAAAATGTAATGAATAATTTACATTGTAAAGTTAAATATATATATAATAATTTATAACCGGGGTCGGGTTCGTGGTCGGGGATTAAAGTGTCTCCCATCCCCGCCCCATCCCCATTATTTTAAATCGGGGATTACCCGTCCCCATCCCCATCCCCGGTCAACTCGGGGATTCCCCGGTCAAATCGGGATCGAGTTGCGGGTTCCCCGTCGGGGTTGAGTTTTTTTGCCATGCCTATAAGTAAGTCTGAAGGTAAAGGAGTAGTTTAGGAGTAGGAGTAGGATAGTTTGCCGTTCAAAAAAAAAAACTTATTATTATCAGACAATTTCTCATTTTGGAACCCAGAGCTAATAAATTCCCCCTCTTCAATTTCTGTGTCAGCAACCCTTGAAATTCCGAAGCTTCCGGCTAGTTCTACCTTTTTGTTGTTAAAAAAAAAGCAACCCTTGAAATTCCAGCAGACTTTTCCCCTTCCACCTGATTAGACTCCCATGACTTTTCAGTAAGTCCGACGACATTTTCCGGCGAGACATTCTTGAGCACAGGAGAAATTTCAGAGGACTGAAATTCCTTGAATGAGTCATCATCCCAACTCTCATCACTCATCACATTATCAGAATCGAAGTCCGATATTGAGCTGTCCTTATCGATATATGTACATTTTGGATACCACTGATCACCTGCTTCCGTGATCCTTAACGAATATCTCAAGTTTCTCCATACTAAAATGAAGTTAGAATCAAGTTTCCTCTGAATATCCATTAACCATGGATAAATCATTATTGATCGGATCACAATCCAGGGGGAGCAAGATACGTCCGAAATTACCGAAAATCCTCTTTAGAATGGGTTCCGTCCATAAGTGAGGAGGGAGTCCCCACCCATAAGTTCACCCACACTGTTTTTTTGTTCTTCTTTGGATATTTATGAAATTTTCTGATCCAAAAAAACCAATTCACCCAAGTATTCCTTTTATTTGATAAAAAAATTCATAGCTGAAAAGGCAGATTTAAAGATGATCAGGAATGATAGCCCACCCGTGAATTTAACTTTACATTCCTCAAACCCTTGTGCACTTAATAGAGTCATCAGATTATCCAACACCTGTAAGCTCTTTGCTTTGCTTCCCCCATTAAAACCTCTGAAGAATTTTTAAAGCTGACTGATTCCAAGTTTGCAGGAATTTGAATCTGTTTCATTTCAACTTTTCAGATTTTGCAGGAATAGAACTAACCTCTTTTACCATTGGTGATGGCGTTTTGTTCATGAGTACTTCCGCGAACGATCTACCAACTTGTCGTTTTGAAAATTGGAGTTCGATCATCCTTATAATTCCTCCCCTTCTGCATATTTCTGCGTTTCTCAAACTTTGCCACATTTGCTCTAATTGTCTCCCCATTTATTTGTATCCTATTTAGTTTTTCCACTATCAGATCAGAGTCATGCACTTTGATCATTCTTACAAACCCAAAATATCCACCTCCTTTATCTTTTTTACCAGCTACATATATATGCATCTACAATATTTCCTACACATGCAATTTGTTGCTTCCCACAGATCTTTACCATCTATTCCTTGCGGCAAGTTTGCAATATAAAAAGTAGTGCTAATCAACCTGTTTCCCAGTCTGCGTTTCTTCCTGATCGGATCTTTTCCTGCAGCACCTTTAATTCACCTTCCATCAGCATCACCTTGAATGATATATAGAAATTCAACTCTTATGTGGCAACATTAAATCCCAAAATTATATTAACCATCTAATTATATAATGATGAACTCAATGATGATGTTGATAACAACATGTGTCAAGTCATGTCATTCTAAAAAAACGTGAAGTTCCACACAATCAGTCTAGTCAACAAAAAAGGTAATCTTATTTGCATTTAACATATTCCATCACATCACACACACATCATCCTCTGCTCTTTCTATCTGTCTCTACTTTTCTCTCTCTTCCTTCTTCATTTGCACTCTTTATCTCTCTCTTCTTTTTCTCTTTTTAGGGATGCAAATAAATAATACCCTAACAAAAAATGATACTTGAACAATAAATAAGCAAACTGACGTCATGATAATCACCAAACTAGTTTATGATCAAAGAATTTTCAGTTACTTAAATGCACATGTATTTAAGAGGATCTAGGAATAAATATGTGGCCAAATCAAATTATGCAAGGCTGTTTAGCCAAAAAAAAAAAAAAAACTAGGTAGCTAGTAGCTAAACGTTTGGTTTAGTAAAGTAGCTGTAAAATGACATAATAGCTCATGTAAACAAATAAACAAAATTAAAATAATAATTAATTAAGGTTATTTGGGAATTTTAATTTTTATAAGTTCAAGCTACTTGAAGTAACTTACGACTTTAATAAGTTCCTGAATAAAGAAATCCATATCAACACAACTTTTGGAAAAGAAAGATGGAGCTTCTAAAAATTATAAGTTTAAGCTTTCATGAACATGACCAGTCCAATTATTTACGGGGTCCTGGGCAAAAACTTAAATAGGGCCCTCAATAAACAAAATTATAGTAAAATTGATAAATTTATCAATAAAAAACTTATAACTATATAATGTTAAAAGGTAAAAATATTACAAGTCAATAACTTTTGTTTAATCGTTAATAGACTTTCGTATGTAATAGATTAGGCCCCTATGATTAATGGGTTCTGGACGGTTGCCTGGTCGACCCTGTTCATGAACACTTTTAAGGCTCATTGTCACAAATATATAAATATATATTGAATCATTATCCATGGTCTATAAACTTTTCATATAGTATGGAAATGCATGCAGCCATGCATGTCCATTATCCACATGTTTCATCAAATCCGAAATCCAGTCATTGATCTAAACCCCCCACATTTCATTCTAAAATCTAAACCACATCATATAATTTTCATTTCAATTCTTTCTATTTCGAATTGTAAATCAATATATATATATATATGTGCGATAACATCTTTTCGATTTAATATATATGGAAAATCCGGTGGGTGTTCTAAAAATCAGGATTATAAGAGGTGCAAATCTGGCTGTTCGTGATGCGAAAACAAGCGACCTGTACAGGTCACCCCTCTCTTTTCTCCTATGATAGATTATATTCGATTACAACCACTATATATTGTGTGTCATTTCATTCATCATTTAATTGTATCTATAATTTAATCAAAATTTTTTGATATTAATCAAAAATCGAAATACCATTAGACAATCACAAAATGCAGAACCAAAATCATTATGACAAATGATTTTGTCAAATTGCAGTTTTTCCGTCAAAAGTTTGTGCTCAAATTGAGTTTGAAGGTGTGCCAAATATGGATTGACAGAGGGCCATCATTTGCAATCATTGGCCTTAATTTTTGTCATCATAGGCTAGGGGAACCAAGTTGTTGAGCCGATGGGCTGGGCATCAAGGTCGGCAGGAACACCGCTCCCCACCCCTCCATCCCTCTGAAAAACACCCCAGGCGGGGTCCCCATCCTGACAAAAAGATGATATTTTTCTGAGTTGTGTGTCATTGTGTGCGTTTTAAGTGGGATAGAAAGATGAGTTTTAGTGGGATAGAAGAGGTAGAGAGAAAAAATCTGACGTGACTAAAGGGATTAAAAGATGGAAAGATGACCATATTGTCCAACTCGACAAGGGGATTTGAGATTCAGCAAAGGGTATATATAAACTAGAAAGACAACACTCAACTTTTTAGATAAGAAAGTCTAGGCGTCATGATCTGCCAAGCTCATGTAACGTTAAAAAGAACTTGGTTTAGCTTAAGAACCATGTCAACCTCTCAAAAACTGTTAGAGCTAAACCGGCAAGTGATAAACGAATCATTAGCAACCTTTGCCTTAGCGAACGATAGTCCTAATGTTTTGTAGTGGCAGACCCAGTCATGCATCTTTTGCATTGCTTTTTGTCGTCATACATGTTCAATAATCCATCTAAAACAGGCCCGATGATGAGGGAGGGCAAAATGGGCCTCTGCCCAGGGCCCCAAAATCCAGAGGGCCACAATTTTTTTTAAGGTATGTTTATGTTTAATGTTTGTGAAGCCAAAGCCCAACAAGTCACAACACAAATCCAAAGCCCAATAAGTCACCATCAGTTTGTATCATTTCATTCTTTCAACATTTTTCTAACCGTTTTTTATGTTTTCTAGATTGAGACTCTTGATAACTTTTTAAAAAATGAGACGAATGTTGATGTAACTAATAGTAATTTTAAGTTTATAGAGCCTCTTTTATAGTTATTGAACAGGACCTCCGAATCTAAGAGACGGCCCTGATCTAAAACATCGGTAATGATTAATTAATTAATCTTGTGTTAATTGATCAATATCCAAACATCATGCATGAACACCTTGAAATAGAATCATAACACTAGTTATTAGCCAAATGGAACAGAAGTAAAAAATGTAAATAAAAAATCTGCTCATCAAGAAACATAAAGAAAATGTAACTAAAAAATTACACCACCGTAAACAAAACCATTGATGAGAGAATGAGAGAGTACTGGCCGTGTCACATTTGAACTGTGTGACAGTACTCGAGTCGGGTTTGGATTGTGAAACGATGGAAATCAGATATCAGCTAATTGTGGCTTGAGCCTATGTGTATCAATCATAATTAATTTGGGCTTACAATATATAAACTTGTTTATTCTTTAGTTTAAACTACAAAACTAGTTTACGACCCACGTATTATGTGGATAATTTTTAAAGAAAATTTATATATATGTAACATATTATTTATATATTTTATTACATGAAATAAAATATTATGAAATATGTCTTTTATATAATAAAGGTTGTTTTTATATGATTTTTAAATGTTATGAAATATGTCTTCAATTGATTTTAAATCTTCTTATATTAGATTTGAATTTAGAAAGATATGATTTCATATTATTTGTTTTTCCCAGAATATAATTGGTCACGTGCAAGTTGATGATGATGACATATGACATCACGATAAATAAGTAAATTTATTCATTTGCTTTTAAGACATGTAACATTTAATATAAAATTTAAAAAAATATTGTTTTATAAATCAATTATATAATTATAGATAAAATATTTTAGGTAAATGAGACGTGAAATTAGGAAATATTTAAAATCATTTAATTATATTAGTAATATTCTAGTTTCTTTATAAATCAATTACATAAGTTAATTGAAAGAAATATATTAGGCAAAATGGACAGGAAAACAAAAATTAGAAGAGCTGAGGGAATGACATGTGGCACAAGTTATTTTGCTTTATTAATATATATAGATAGATAGATTTATTTGATTAATCGAGGGTTGTAAATTTTCTTTAAGAAATGCTGTAATGAAGGGACAGCAACCATTGCATGGGAAATGAAATGATATATATATATATATAAAATTGAAAAAATTACACTAGGAATCAAGATTATTCAGAGAAGGAGTGGTTGCCCATGTCACGATGTATTTATCTATGTATAATTTGCTTCAAATCAGAGTCGCATTTTGATCAATGTATCTATGATCGTAGATGGTGTACGATTATGACAAGTTTAGCAATTAAAGATGATGATATAATTAATATGGGAGATGCAGAAATTGACATCAAACCATTTCTTGATGCACTAAATATGAAGCGGAAAAACCTCCCAAGTGGCACTATTTTAACGAAAATAAAACCTACTCGGTCAAATTGCTTGTCGGAAGAAAGCCACGTGATTTGGAGACGTGGCAAGATTGTCCAAAACATGTGGCTTCGATCGCGGATGGTGGAATGTGGTGAAGTTGAACTTGAATTGAGTTGGGCGGATGATCTTGCGCCGTGTAGCACTTAGAATGCTATTGTTGCACCAACCATGGATAGATCTACCTATATAGAAACCATGGTATTCATGTGTGTATCATAATTCTTTTTGTAGAACATAATAAATATAAATTTGTTTCGTGGTCGAAAATCTTAAATGAGTTGCAGAAATTGGTTGTTTATGATAGAATACTAGAATTGCAATTCATGTATTTGAGGAAATTGCGCATATTAATGTTCGAGACTAGTCTATAGATGAGGAATCTTGTATAATACTTTTTCCTATACGAGATATTGAATATTAAAATGACTTCATAATAATTTGGGTTTATTATGAGAAAACCAACATGTTTTCACGTTTTCGTCCCTCCATGTTATTTTTTTCCATAAAAAACCTCAAGTTATTCTTTTCTTATTGGTTTAGTGAAATTTTGGACATTAGACCCCAGTTATAATTTGTGAACCGGGTTTTAAAAACTTGAAAAACCGGGTTCTAGTGTCCAAATTTCACTAAACTAATAAGAAAAGAATAACATGAGGTTTTTATGGAAAAAATAACATGGAGGGACGAAAACGCAAAAAACGTGAAAACATGTTGGTTTTTTTCATAATAAACCCTAATAATTTCATTAAAAAGTGAACAATACTCCCTAACATTTTAGGCGTATTTGCCCAATCGACACACATACGAAGGAACAAATGTTGGCGCATTCATGCATTCACATTGTTTGTGTTTCAAATTTATGATCTCTATAGTATTATTAGAGCAATACTATGTTAAGTTTTACTAGCTAGAAAAGTAATGTGTTATAAAGTTCTTTCTGAAAATTGTGGTCATCTTCTTCTTGATGCACAACTAAAATTTAAAAGTGTGTGAAATAGGCAATGAGTTATTATCGAATAGTATTCCAAACTATTTATGACTTATGAACCCGATGATGAAGATAGATTTCTTTCATGTTAGAGTCTTGGTATCGCTTTAAAGTTTAAAGGGTAAACATTCAAAATTGAAATGCATGCTTTTATGATTTTAATTATTAGCTTGTTCCTCCAACATTACTTTTTTATTATTATGGTCCTCATTATATGATATGAGAGAGAGAGAGAGAGAGAGAGAGAGGTAAGTTTTGTTGGCGCAGCGGAAAACAATCAGTAATATTCCAATTGTTTCGACAAAATGTTACAGCAACACAACCTTTATTATTCATATAAATCAATCACACTGATTACATAGAAAAAAACAAAGCCTTATATAAGCACCGAACCAACGCACCGGTTAATGAACCATCACACCTTTTCGGTTCATTAACTACCATATAACTAACTAAAAAACTACCATAATTATCCAACACATTAACTACGAATAACTACCACACTTAAATAAAGGTCTTGCTTATAATCTAACATTCCCTCCTAAGCTAGACTTTAAACAAACATACAAGATGTGCAAGAAAGTTACTGCACATCACACCAATCTAAACTTCACTGCAGAAGACTTGTTGCTGACTTGCTGCACCCAAACACACATCACTACCAAACAACACCTTTACTATGGAGAGTTTCATCCATAGACCCAAACACCATTCTGTTAATTCATTCAGAAGTTAATTTGAGTACCACCTTTGTACTCCACTTCATCATATATCACAACACCTTCAATCATCATAAACATGGTTTCCACTTGTTTCTCCTCCTTCATAGTCACGAGATTTGCATTCTCTTCTTGCCTCTCATCTTCTTTCTTTTTCCTGCAGAACTTCATCGTGTGCCCAAACTTGTGACAATAATAACACTGCGCACCTCAGACAACGATTTCCTCCCCCCTTTTCTTTGGAATAATTTTCACTTTTAGAAGTTTCTTCGCCATGATTATTACCACCAGGAACTTGTTCACGTTCCTTTCCTTTGACAGGAAATTGAGTGCGAAAGGATTGTTCTATTGGGACGTCATCAAATTGTTTTATACGGAGTTCGTGAGATTGAAGTGTACCCAACAAACTTTCAAGAGAAAGGGTAGCAAGATCTTTGGATTCTTCTATCGCCACCACAATATACTCGAATTTATGAGTCAGACTTCACAGAATCTTCTCTATGATCCTTTTGTCTTCTATATTTTCACCATCCAATCTTATTTGATTCACCAACCAAATTACTCGATTGTAAAAATCTTTGATTGTTTCTGATTCTTTCATTTTTAAGCCATCGAATTCACACGTTAGAGTTTGCAATCGAACAACTTTCACTCTATCTTCACCACCACGATATGTTTTATACAACATATCCCAGTCATCCTTTGATGACGTTGACACAGATATACGTTCAAAGATTGTTTCGTCTACGTACTGCTTGATAGATAAGAAATAATGTCGATCTTCTTATCTTTCTTCTTGTTCTCCTTCAATTCACCCAATTGTTGTGTTGTTGGACCTGTCTGGTCTGATATTCAGGCACACCGTTCTCCACCACATTCCACAGACCCTGCGATTCATACAAGACCTTCATTTGGATGCTCCAGTGACGGTAATTCTTCCCATGCATTCAATTTCGGAAGAAGTGGCTGTAACATATTGCCGATTTGCCATACTGTCACCAAGAAACTTGATTAATTGTAGGCGCAACGGAAAACAATTGTTGGCACAGGGGAAAACAATAAGTAATATCCCAATTGTTTCGACAAAATGTTACAGCAACGCAACCTTTATTATTCATATAAATCAATCACACTGATTACATTGAAAAAAAAACAGAGCCTTATATAGGCACTGAACCAACACTCCTGTTAATGAACCATCACATCTTTTCGGTTCATTAACTACCATATAACTAACTAAAAAACTACCAAAATTATCCAGATAATATACTACCAATAACTACCACACTTAAATATGGTCTGTCTTATAATCTAACAAATATGTCTCCGGCCATCTCCCACTCATGATTAGGGCTAGAATAATGAACAAGAAACCACAATCCACGATCATTCGTTTGAAGCCCTTTCATTCACTGCCCAAAACATCATCGAACCACCTGAAACATCATTTTGATCGTCGTCATTTTGTTTAGCTCTCTTGTCAGTTTTGTTAGTTTGTTTTGCAATTTAAACTTCCAAGTACAGAAATCTATGTTGCATAATTTGTCTTAGTAGAAGATCAAGATTCCGTTTATACAAATTTGTTAAATTAGTTTGGCTCTGTTTATAAATGGTTCAGTTTTTGATGGGTTGGATAGCATTTTCAAAACGAATGGTTCCCTTGAAGGTTGTCATGTGTCCAGGGCCGTCCCGTGGATTTTAAGGGCCCTGTGGCGGACCCAGCCACGGAAGGGACACGTTGCTCAAATTTCCATCGTGTTCACGGTTCGAAAATTAAAATGATTATTTTAGTCGGGTCGGGTCAACACCCATGGGTATTTATAATTTAAAATTAAACATATAATCTTAAATAATAAATAGAATAATAGATTATACATAAGAATACAATTTATCATGAAAATATAAGTTATTAAGTTAAGAAGTTACATATTGCTCTCTTTGACCTTCTATATTTTGAAATCGATCAATAAAAGTTTCATTTGTCACCATAGAAAATACTTCATGTTGAGCCAAGGGTGTCAATTTGAGCCCATTCAAGCAAACGGGTCAAACGGGTTGACGACCAAAAGTCATAAATTTTACATAATTTTGAATTTTTTTTCAAAGAACAAATTTTTTAATACATCGTTTTATAGATTTTCATTTTTTAAAAAAAATTATATTCTATCTTAGTTTTTTACAATTGGTCCATTCAACTCTTCGGTCCGTTTGGCCTGTTGGGTCAAGATTGCCACCTAAGACACTTCAACTGCACAAATCAGAACACCTTTCAAAAATTTCTTCTGCCTTTTTTTTTTTTCAAAAGTGGGTTAAGTAATTGGGCTTAAAAATTAAAATTATTATTGAGTTTGAAATTGGATTAAAAATAATACTGGGTTTAAAAAGAATATTGAGTTAATGGGTTTAGAGTTTGGTATTGGGTTTATTGAGTTTTAATTTCTAGAAATATTATTGGATGTTGTTGATTTATTGAATTAATTATTTATTTAGTTATTTAGGTAATCAACTTGTTAATTTTTTGAAGTATCAAATTTTTTTTAATAAGGTTGCACACATCAATTATTTTAATACTATAGGTTGCACACATAAAAATTCGTCAGTTGCACATATAAAATTTTTAAAAATTTTCCACTACGAAACGATGTTATTTGGGAGGGAACCCGTTGCACGGGCCACCCCCCTTTATAATGTATGTCCGCCCATGGCTATAAATGTAAAATAGGCCCTAAACACTAATTTTTTTAGAAGTATAACATATTACTAATTGGTATAATTAAATATAAAAAAAAGTAATATAAATATAGCAAAATGTTTTCATTTAATTTATGGATATCTCCTAAAAATAAAATGGATTTTATGCATATTGCACCAGAAACAAGAAATAAATAATAAAGTACCGATGAGACCCTAACAAATCAGGGGCCCCGTGCCATCGCCCCTATTGTCCACCTCAAGAATAGGCCCTGCATGTGTCGTGAATAAGCTAGCTACTATGATTTTCTTTAAGCAAACAAGTTTCTCAAGAGTTACTATACCTCTGCAAGCGGTAAAAGAAGTAGGCCAACTGATCGTTTGATTTTTAGTTGTACATCAAAATTTGGTTTTCTTTCATCTGTTTCAATTCATGCTGAGACATGTATCATAATTGTATAGTAGTAGCTTATTCAAATTTAATAAATATGTCTTGCACACCGGCCTAGACATATTTATTAAAGTTACTTTTTTATTTTGTCTCCTTAATTTATATATATTGATTGATGTTTCATGTGTTGTTTACATTGGCAATAGGCAAACTCTTTTTATATATCTTGGTGTTCCAAAGCATATTAATTTTAACGCCATTGGTACTTCGGTCTTGTTTAAGCCAATTCGATATTCATTCCGTCAATGTTTTTATTATACTTGATCTTATGGCTATAGCTAGGTTTGTAATATCTTCTTACTATATAGCTACAATGTCTGTTTTAGTTTTCAACTTTTAAAAATTAGTAGCCTTTCCTATTGGGTTTGCCATGATCATTTTGTTTCTTAATCACCATTTTGGAATATGCAGACATTGTTTCTGCAATAATAATCTGCAGTGTGTCGATGGGAATGAAAACAGAAAGACAGTTACAGAAATACAAACTTTTATTATCAACACACTTAATAATTACAACATCATTTATCCTATTTATACATTATGTAATCAGTGCCTTTAACCAACGTAACTGTTTCTGAAACATCATGACTATTAGATAAGTTACTTGCACCGATTCATTGAGGACATAACTGTCCATGACTTAACTACCATTTAATTATCAGGTTTTATTCTTAACCAAGATAATTACACAATAAGTACACGCCTATATATAACATAATTAACATAAGTAATACAAGGTTTTTAATACTTAAAAGTATTTCCAACATTCGCCTCCCTAAGTTTAAAAACCTTTAAATTTGCAATATTCAAACTTCAATGGATAGTCATCCTCACTATCTTCAAACTATCTTCGTACTTTGCTTCTTCATTGATCATTTCCTCCTTATTAAAATCCACACTTTCATCTTCAAAACACACTAACAAGGTTTCTCCATCCTCAAACACAATTTTGCCTATTCCTTTCTCATTTGCAACATCTTCAAGTATCTCATCTTTGGTTCCATTATGCATAGCCTCTTCTCTTGGCAACTCTTTTGCCATCATTCCACTAGTACGTTTGCAATCAGCAGCTATTGGTGCTTCATCCTTCCTAGAATGGTTCTTAGCCACATTGTAGTAGGCTTCTAAAAGGCTCAAGTGCGTAGCATAGCACTCTTCCAAAATCTCTGCACAATCAGTTGGGAACCCCATTGCTTGGCTACAAACTTCCACTTTCTATTGCATACAACATGGGTATGTCCACCCAAACCTCTTACCGTCGAATAGAGGTCCAATAGGCAAAGTATTGTTTAGTTAATTATCACAAGTTATGGTCTTTCGGTAATCTCCAAATAGTCTTTATAAAACACTTCACTACCTTTTCAAAATGAGATGTTTAACCAATTCCTTGTACTCCTCAATTATTTCAAATTCATTCAACACATCTAGAAAGTCAATGGAACTTTCAAATTCATACCTTGTTGGCACTCTTGGTGAATGATCAATGTGATCCTGAACGGTATGCATCACATCTTCTACAGCCTTTTTCTTGACAGCATTCAATGCGTGCTGTCATCATCAAACATGCCTTTCACATCACATGTTGTGCACCAAAAATTTTCTTCATATCCTTGGTGGGACAATTGTTTTAAACTTAAGATGTTTAAACCAATGTTGGGTACAAAATAAACTCCTGGAATCATCAACCTTTGAGTTTTAATCTTAACATATATGTCTCCTATTCCTTGAATGTTTAAACATTGTTTTCCAAATTCACTTTATTCGCCTACAACATCCTTGAATCTAACAAACAGATTTTTGTTTGGTGTCATATGCCTCGAGTACACATCAGCAACGTACCATATATATACATACATACATACATATACATACATACATATATATATATATATATATATATATATATATATATATATATATATATATATATATATATATATATATATATATATATGATTCCAATCACCCTTTTGAGTCCCTCTGACTTCCCAATTCTCTCCTGGTACTACTACATCGAACAAAGTTCACACTGTTTCTGGTCTGCGTCTTTCTTTCCTTCATTTTTCAACGCTGTTACCGATTTTCCAGACTTAAATTCAAGTTTTCTGTTTCCTTTCAGTGCAGTTCCGGTATGCATGTCCACGTTTGTAACAAACGAAGCATCTTGAACGCTTCATTTTCCTTTTGTTCATCGCACCAGTGTTCAATAACTTTGATTCTTTGATTCTGCCTTTTGTTCATTCAGATCCATCGGTTCTAGCTTCCGAATCACATCTCTTCTCCTTTGTTGCCAAAAAAGATCATTACAAAATTTCCTGTTTAAACTTCGAGTCTTTGGTTCACAGGCCTTGTGGATCCAGGATCCCCTGTTGCTCTGGTACCATTTAGTGGGTTTGTTTTAAAAAGACTATTTGGAGATTACCGAAAGACCATTACCTGTGATAATTAACGGAACAATACTTTGCCTAATGGACCTCTATTTGACGGTAAGAGGTTTGGGTGGACATACACATGTTGTATGCAATAGAAAGTGGAAGTTTGTAGCCCAAGCAATGGGTTCCCAACTAATTGTGCAGAAAATTTTGGAAGAGTGCTATGCTACGCACTTGAGCCTCTTAGAAGCCTACTACAATGTGGCTAAGAACCATTCCACGAAGGATGAAGTATCAATGGCTGCTGATTGCAAAGGTACTAGTGGAATGATGGCAAAAGAGTTGCCAAGAGAAGAGGCTATGCATAATGGAACCAAAGATGGGATGGTTGAAGATGTTGCAAATGAGAAAGGAATAGGCAAAATTATGTTTGAACTGATGGAGAAACCTTGTTAGTGTGTTTTGAAGATGAAAGTGTGGATTTTAATGAGGAGGAAATGATCAATGAAGAAGCAAAGTGTGAAGATAGTTTTGAAGATGGTCAAGAGCAGCATCACAGCACTCTTAGTGATGATGACTATATTGGGTTTGACATGATCATTTTGTTTCTTAATCACCATTTTGGAATATGCAGACATTGTTTCTGCGATAATCTGTAGTGTGTCGATGAGAATGAAAACAGAAGGAAAAGAACAGTTACAGAAATACAAACTTTTATTATCAACACACTTAATAATTACAACATCATTTTCGATCCCCACTACAATCCCCTAGTTAGATTAAAATCTCCATAGTTAGATTAGTTCACATGAAGGGAA
>JAANYP010006934.1:0-12440 GCA_020465985.1 Centrapalus pauciflorus | reverse complement strand
TTACTGGAGGCCGCCAGGAATGTGGAACAGATCTTGGGTATGTCGGGATACGTGATGGGGTCCGCTGCTACTTCAGTCAACCCAACTCAACCTTCACCACCGAAACGCCAACGCGAAGGAGGTTATTCTGGTTCTTCACGATCATCGCAGTACTCGCCACAACAGTCCTTCCGTCGACAGTCTAGTTCTTCCGGTCGTGCTCGTGCATACTCTATCAACACCGAGCCACAGTATTGTAACAAGTGTCATCTGGAACACTTCGGCAAGTGCACCAACGGGCGTGCGTGTTTTTGCTGCGGAGAGTTGGGCCACTTTCAGAATGAATGTCCACGAAGATCAGATGCCTGCCATAAATGTGGAGTGTGGGGGCACTATAGTAGAAATTCTCGAAAGAATGCTCCAGCAGCTGCTGCTCCAACATCAACACGATCTTCAGGAGGTTCAAGCGGTGGTTCAGTTAACCGAGGTCGGGGTCAGTCGCAAAGGGCACCAGCTCGTGCCTTTCAAATCACTGCAGAGGAGGCTAGGGAAAACCCGGAGGTGGTCACGGGTATGTTTATTGTAAACTCTTTACCTGCACGAGTTCTTTTCGATTCGGGTGCCAATCGCTCGTTTGTATCTACTATGTTTGCACAACAACTTGCCATACCTTTGTCTAAGCTATCTGCTGTACTAGATATTGAAACTGCTAGCAACACCTTAGTCAAAGTAGATCATGCTTATCGTAATTGCACTTTATTGATTGAAGATGTAGTCTTCAATTTGGACTTGATTCCGATCGAGTTCAGTGAATTTGATGTGATTATCGGGATGGATTGGTTGATAGAGAATGAAGCCCACATAGTATGTAAGAAGCGAATGATAAAGATAACTACTCCAGAGGGGCGTGAGATATGCATTTATGGGGATAGGAGAAGTGGGGATCTGTGTTTGTTGACTGTTGCAAAAGCTCAAAAGCTTGTTGCAAAGGGATGTGACGCTTACCTGGCATATGCTAAAGATGCCAAGGCTGAGAAGAAGACGTTGGCCGATGTGCCTGTTGTTTCACTATTCCCGGATGTGTTTCCGGAAGACTTGTCTGGCGTGCCGCCTGAGAGACAAGTGGAATTTAGAATTGATCTGATCCCTGGAGCTGCACCGGTAGCTCGTTCTCCTTATCGCCTTGCCCCAACCGAGATGAAAGAGATGATGACACAACTCCAGGAGTTGTTGGACAAGGGCTTTATACGACCAAGTTCATCGCCGTGGGGAGCCCCTGTTTTGTTTGTGAAAAAGAAGGATGGTACAATGCGAATGTGCATTGATTACCGGGAATTGAATAAACTGACTGTTAAGAACAAGTATCCGCTGCCGAGGATAGACGATTTGTTCGATCAATTACATGGGGCGAGTGTCTTTCCTAAGATTGACTTGAGGTCGGGATATCATCAGTTAAAAGTTAGAGAGGAAGATGTGCCTAAGACAGCTTTTAGGACACGTTACGGGCATTACGAGTTTCTGGTCATGCCTTTTGGGTTGACCAATGCCCCGGCTGTTTTTATGGATTTAATGAACCGAGTTTGTAGACCGATGTTAGATTAGTCGGTGATTGTGTTCATCGACGATATTCTGGTGTATTCAAAGTCTGAGGCCGAACATGCTGATCATTTAAGGGAATTGCTGGAACTGCTAAGGAAAGAGAAGTTGTATGCCAAGTTCTCAAAATGTGAGTTTTGGCTACAACAGATTCAGTTTTTAGGGCATGTGATATCGGGGGCCGGAATTTCTGTAGATCCAGCTAAAGTAGAAGCGGTGAGAAATTGGGAGTCGCCTCGTTCAGCTACTGAAGTCAGAAGTTTTCTGGGGTTGGCGGGCTACTATAGGAGATTTATAAAGGACTTTTCGAAAATTGTCGTTCCTTTGACGGTGTTGACGAAGAAAAATGCACCGTTTGTATGGGAAACTGTGCAGCAAGAAGCATTTGAGATCTTGAAGAAAACGCTTAGCGAAGCACCGATACTTGCTCTACCGGAGGGCAATGAGGATTTTGTAGTTTACACTGATGCTTCAAGACTGGGGTTAGGCGCTGTACTGATGCAGCGAGGGAAGGTTATTGCTTATGCTTCAAGACAGTTAAAGCAACACGAGAAGAATTATTCAACTCATGACTTGGAGTTGACTGCAGTTACTTTTGCGTTAAAATTGTGGAGGCACTATCTATATGGGACTAAGTGTCAGTTATACACGGATCATAAGAGCCTGAAATACATCTTCAGCCAGAAAGAACTTAACATGAGGCAAAGACGTTCGATGGAGCTAATAAAGGATTATGACTGTGAGATCCTTTACCATCCTGGAAAGGCTAACGTGGTAGCCGATGCTTTGAGTCGCAAAGCATATGCCAAGGATTGTTGTTATATGCTGACGTCTACTATGCTGACCTCCACTATTATTGATGATGTCAAGGCCGCTCAAGAGGAAGCCTTGAAAGACGAAAATGTTGGTGCTGAGGGTATAAGAGCACAGATTAAGGATATGGAAACAAGTGAATCGGGTTTGAAAGGTATATATGGGAGAATCTGGGTGCCAAAGTATGGAGGCATGAGAAATGTGATAATAGAAGAAGCTCATCAGTCAAAGTTTTCTGTACATCCCGGGAGCACAAAGATGTACAACGAGCTGAAAGCAGACTTCTGGTGGCCCGGATTAAAGAAAGACATAGGTCAGTACGTGGAAAGATGCAGGACTTGCCGGCTTGTGAAAGCTGAACACCAACAGCCATACGGTAGTCTGCAACCGCTTCCCATTCCGGAATGGAAGTGGGAACACATAACCATGGACTTTGTCACGAAGTTGCCGAAGACTAGGCGTCAACACGATGCAATTTGGGTGATCGTTGATAGATTAACTAAGTCCGCACACTTTATACCGATTCGGGAAAACTATTCATTAGAGAAGTTAGCTCACATTTACATGGATGAGATCGTCGCTAGACATGGAGTACCGAAGTCCATTGTATCGGATCGGGACAGCCGATTTACTTCCAACTTTTGGTCGGCTTTACAAGAAGGATTGGGAACGAGAATAGCTATGAGTACGGCTTACCGTCCACAAACCGATGGTCAAAGTGAAAGGACCATCCTAACACTCGAAGATATGATGCGGTCGTGTGTGTTAGACCTCGGTGGCAATTGGGACGATCATTTGCCACTGATCGAGTTTTCGTATAATAACAGTTACCACGCGACGATCAAGAAAGCGCCGTTTGAGGCATTGTATGGGAGAAGATGTAGGACTCCTACATGTTGGAGGGAAACCGGTGAAACGCCGATTGCTGGGCCGGCATTATTGCAAGAAACAAATGAAAAGATTCAATTGGTAAGACAGAATATGAAGGCGGCCCAGGATCGCCAGAAAAGTTATTACGATAGAAGGCACAAACCAATCAGCTTTGAGATAAATGATTGGGTGTATCTGAAAGTATCACCAATGAGGGGTGTTACTCGTTTCGTGAAGAGAGGCAAACTGGCTCCGAGATTTGTTGGGCCATTTAGGATTACAGAAAAAGTTGGAAACCAATCATATCGTTTAGAGTTGCCTGAAGAAATGTCGGGCATACACCCGGTGTTCCATGTGGGGAACCTTAGAAAGTCGTTCACAACTGAAAACGAAGATTGGGCCGACCACACTGAGCTGCAGATTGATGAAAGGCTCCGGTATGTTGAAGAGCCGGAGTGTGTGTTGGACACAAAAGTGAAGAAATTAAGGAGCAAAGAGATAGAAATGGTGCTTGTACGTTGGAAGCATCATAAGGGAGCGAATCATACGTGGGAGACAAAAGCAGAGATGTTGAAAAAGTATCCAAAATTGTTCGAATCCGAGTAACTTCGAGGACGAAGTTGAGCGTGGTGGAGCCCATGCTGTAACATCCTCGGATTTTAAATTATTATAATTGAAGTTTATTAAGTTTAAATTAATGTAATTTAAGTTGAATCATGAAGGTTGGTACGAAATTTGGATTGATTATAAAGTTGGTTTCAGATTATGGAAAATTTAGAAATTTTAATTATTAAGTGAAAATAATTACTAAAAATTTAAGGATAATAAATAAAAGATAGAATTCTTTTATTTTATAAAATCAGTATTTAATGGAACCGGTTAAGTTGAGGGACTAAAGGTGCCAAAGTTGGAAATTTGGAATAAAAAGGATGAAAGACCAATTTTGTCTTTCATTTTCATCAAACTCTCTCTCTCTCTAGAACTCTCTCTCTCGGCTCACTTTCTCTCTAAAAATCAAGATCATAAAAACTTGGATTTTGAAGCTGAAAATTTGGATTTAGCTTGCATTCGAGGAACTAAAACATCTGCAATTGACGATTTAAGGTAAATATTACTTGAACTCTTCGAATTTAAGTGTTTTTGGGTCGGTTTTTATAAGAACCGAAACTTAGATTGGTGTTGCAACATGGATGCATGTATGATGTTATTGTGGATTAGTTTAAATCTAGTGTTTATGATGCTACATATTAAATTTCAGCTCCTGATTCGAACTAAAAGTATGGATTTGAGGATTTTGTGTGTGTTTTAGTGTGTGTGTTCGATGGATGATAAAAAGGGTCCAAAAAGGGTTGAATTTGGTATGAAAGCATGTTATGTTAGTGTTAAAATGCTTGAAATTAAGTGTATTTAAGTTGGTATAAATTATTTCATGTATCGAAAAAGTACCAAAAATGATGGAATTAAAATCTGGAAAATGTTATAAAACTGCACAAGTTCGAAGGGGTCCGAATTCGGATCCGAGATGAACTCGGATCTGGTCCGAATTCGGATGAGGCCCGGATTTCAGATTAGCAAAATAATTTTCCAAGTATTGATATTTCGGTTGAGGTCCTAATTCGGTTGGGGACCGAATCAGGATATGGTCCGAATTAGCTTGGGTCCGAAATTAAAGGGGACCGAATTTGGATTTATGTGGGATCCGAATTAGGGTTCATATGAGAATCGAATTGGGGGGTCCGAATTCGGGTGGGGTCCGAATTCGGGCATTGATCCGAATTTGGGATCAAAAATGGTAAAAACTTATAAAATTAAGTTTTATGGAAAGAAACAAGATATTAACACAATGTGTTGTTACAACTGACTTAACAGGTCCCTTGTGGTGTTGTTTAACCCACAGCGGGGTACTTTGTGGATCCGGTTGAAATTCCGAGGAGAAATAATATTGCTAAAAGATTAATAACGCACCCACTGTGAGTACCTTTGATTTTAACATTGCTGCATCTGCATTATGTTTGCATTGCCTGCTGAGGCATGTTGTTTCATGTTCGTTTGGCATTCTACTAACATGCGTTTATATTGATGCACATTCATATTTGTTGCATGTCCGTTCATTTGTTGTGCATCTTTTCGATGGACCTGCGTGGTCGCATCTGTACTCTGATGTTACTGTGCTATATGACCAAGAGTTTGACACCTCTGTGGTCAGGATAGACAGTAGGTCATCCCCGATGTAATGTCTGCCTCAGATGGTTGGTTGTTCTTATGCCGAGTGTCAGCTCGAAGGAGCTGCGGCTCGGGTTTGCGTACTTGGAGTACGTGTGGGGTATACGGTATGTGTTACCGCGGTTACCCTGGGTGGCATCATAATGAGTTGTAGAATGTGTAAAATCATATGGTATTCACTAAGCTTTAGCTTACCTTTTAGTTGTTGAATTTTTACAGGAAAAGGGAAGTCTACAGCTGAACCATCTAGCTAGGAAATCTATTGTAGTATTTGAAGATTTCTACCGTTTACTTTGGTATTTGGTTTATGAAAATTTTGTTGTAATAAATTTGGGATAATGTATTAATTTGAGTTGGTATACTTAGACGTGTAACCTTTGTAGCACCGTAGGGTGTTAGACTCTGTTGTAATACTTTTATTTATGTATTTTGCTTCCGCACTATTATTAAGCTATCAGATCATTATGTTATCTGTTTGTTGGTGATTAATCCTGGGTGAATTGTAATTGGTGGTTAATGTGGCAAGGGTGTCACATCTACCGAGGCAAAACCGGAACAAATATGAGCGATTCTTTCATGATAAAGGATTTCACAATGATTATATGGAAATTCTACCTGCGTTAATGTTATGCCAGGGCTGAAGGTAGGTTACATTGACTATGTCTATTATGCAAACAAGACTTCTATGTGGATCTAGATTGTTACTTGTAAATGAATTTGTTTTATTTTCCTATTTTCAGGTTGCAAAGCCATGAACTTCACTGTCATATACTTTTGAGCCTGAATACTTTGTAATGAGGGAGAGATTGTTATTATTATGAACTGAAAAGTGGATTTTATGATGTAAATGTTTCATTCGTTTATTGAAGGGGAGTCCACTTCAACGAAAAAAGAAGATTATTTGAAATGTTAGGTTTTCAAGGTTGTAATCATCCGCTTCAACGAAAAAAGGAGATTTGAAGACACATTGAGATCATTTATTTGAAGGGGAGAGCTGAAGTGATTAAATGATTATCATAATTCTCATGATCATCATGAGGGGAAGATATATTGTGCTGAAATATAGGTTGAAGATCTTAAAGGAGAAAACATTATTCAAAGGGAGAGTCACCGATCTGAAAGATTTAAGGGGAGAGTCGTCTGAAGAAGATCAATGATATACTTCAAAGTTCAGAGATCTGAGTTTAGAGCCCAAGACTTCAGAAGAATACAAGTCTTGATTACAAGAAGGGGGAGATTGTTAGAAATTTTATTTCTTGTAACTCAAGCTTGTGTAATTGCACTTAATTGTAAATATTTAGTTACACACTAAAAGGGAGATTGTTAGCCCTAAAATAGTGTATAACTAAATATAGTAAAAGTATATGTTTGATTTTTAGGAAATTACTTTGTGGGGAATCTTGATTTCCTAGACTTTGAGGGGAGTGTTTGGACAAAACCCCAATTTAAGCATAGGAATATAGTATTTTGCTTCTAGGGTTTTGAGCAGCCACCACCATAAGTGTGTGTTTTGAGTGTGAAAGTTCCTAGAGATTAAGAGCCCAACTTCTCTCTTTGTAATCTTCATATTCTTAATACAAATCATTTGGTTAATTGTGTTTGAGTGCAAAATATACTGGGAATCAAAGTTTTGGACAACTTTGATAGATTATGTCTAAGCTGTCCATATTTGACGGGCAACAAGTCTATTTCAAATAGTTGACCTACTAATTCTAAGGAGCATCCTAGAATTATATTATTTGTTCCCAGTGTTTTACCGTCACCAACCTCTATAGCATAAGTGGCACTTATTGGGGTAAGGGTGGCATTTATCTGCTTACTAAACTTAGTGGATATAAAGCTCCTATTAGTGCCGGTTATGAACGCATAAGAGTTGTTGATAAGGAACGTACTCGTGACCACGTCGGGATTCTGTTTCGCTTCTCCACTTCCCATAACAAACGCTCTTTTCTGAGCTCCTCCGACAAACTTCAATTTCGGGCAGTCATTTCTGTAGTGCCCCACGTTCCCGTATTCAAAGCACCCTATCTGACGCCCGTTTTTGGTGCCAGAGTTGGAAACTTTACAGTCCTTGGTCAGATGACCTTGCCTTCTGCACTTGCCACGGGGATTCGTACACTGGCCGTTGTGATGGTAATTGCACTTGCTGCAATAAGGTTTGTTACTAGTGTAGCTTTCCTTTGACTCAGACCCAGCTACATAGGCCTTGATTGTCTCTTGCTTCTTCTATTTGTTCCCCGAATTCTTTCCTGAGTATTCCTCCCATTTCCGCTTGTTGTCCAAACTCTTGGCAGTCGCCGCCCCTTGGCTTACTACCTGCTCCATCAAATTGTATGCCATTCGGATGGCATTTTGGATTTTCGTTGGGTTGGAGGAGGTGACATTCCCTTGGATCTGGGGAGAGAGTCCCTAGATGTATCGTTCCACTCTCTTGTATTTCGGGGTAACCATCCCGAGACATAGGAGGTTCAGCTCATGGAACCGATTGGTGTATCCAGTGATATCCGTCCCCTTCATGGACAGGTTCCAAAACTCGGCTTCCATCTTTTGGAGTTTGCTTCTTGGGCAGTACTCATCAGCCATCATTTGTTTCAACTCTGCCCACGGGAGTTGATAGGCCACATCAATGCTTACCGACTAAACGTAGGAGTTCCACCAAGTGAGGACTCCATCCTGCAGCATATGAGTGGCGAACTTCACCTTGTTCTCTTCTGTGCAGTTGCTGACCCGGAAAACGGATTCCAATTTCTTGAACCATTGGGTAAGACCAACAACACCTTCTATGCCATTGAAATACCTGGGTTGGCAGCCTAAGAAACCTTAGATGCTGCAACCCCACAGGTTATTTTCCGCCCCACCCGCAACTCCGCTGCTTCCTGAACCATTTTGACGGTTACTCTCGAGGGCTACAATCGCGTCAGTTACCTTTTGAGCCACTAGCCTCTCAATCTCCTCGGTGTTCATCCTTCGGGGCACCACGATCTTGAAGTTCAGAGAAAATTAATACGGTGTAAGAAGATAAGTCCATGGGTTTTAAATTTACTAAGGCAGATAGTCATACTACATATCTAAAAACAGATTTATAAATAAACTTAATTTTTTGTTAAAAATAGTTTGATACATAATCTTTTACAACATGGGGTCAGGGTTTCCCCGAAAAAATTTCAAGCCTATTTAACTACAAGGTACACAAAGCAGAAAATACAAACACTACAAAGATAGAGGAGGCACTAGGTGTGGGAAGCCTCCGAGATTTCTCTGTACTCGAGGGCGTTGAGCCGCTAGGTTAGTGCGGCGTTACATGCCTCGCACTCAGCCAAACGTTGTCCGAGCTCGTTTAATTCGTCTTGATGAATCGAGTGAACATGTTGATTGTGTAATTAACTTTATCTCCGACCTCCGGGCTAATATGCCTAAGCTGGAGGTCATGTAGGGCGGCCCTTGCCACCAATAAGGGTACGATTTGATGTGTTGGCTCTTGGGTAAGTGGTGGCACTTGCTCCGTGGATGGTCCTCCGACCTCAAAGTGGCCGGGGATCCCTTCCTCACTTCTCCATTCTTAGAGAGTGTGAGGCATCCAATCCCATCGTCTTGTGTCTACCCATCGCCGCGGCGGCAAACTTGGATGGGACGCAACCACTTGGATAGACTCCCGTTGTGCCATTCGTACCCTTTTTCGGGGTGTACACATCATCAGTGGTCCATTAGGGTGGTTTCAGAATGGGGTGTATGATGGGACACATGGTGGTGGTGGAGGAATGGTTGTTGTTGCGTTGCTAGATTTACCCTCCTCGTGTTCAAAAGGGTCTTGTTCTTCTTCGTCGATCGAATCTTGGTAGTCTTATGATTCAAAGTAAAGTTCAGTGTCACCATGGTCCATCAGTAAATACTAGTCCTCAGAATCGGAGAGAATGATAATTGTATTGTCCGACATTTTCTGTATTCAGGGTCCATACATAGTTTTATAGTCGTTACAGTTACTTAAATCAATAAAGTTTAGTTGTTGTTGCAGTTATAGTCTAGGGTAATAATGCAACATAGGTCACTATAACCATGTCTCTGATACCAATCTGTCACACCCCAATTCCCCGCTTGGCAGCGATGCGTTACGTCGTGGAAACAAAGTTACAATCATAATGAACGACCTCTAAATGGGACATTTTCGAAATACGTAGATTTTAATAATGCTTTACAATCATAACAATAACATACTAACACGAAAATTTTATGTACATGACAAAAGAAATTATGTTTTGAAAATTGATCCCCGTAGTGATAGAAAAGTTTGGTGACTCCGATATCTTGTAAATCATGTAAGTTTCCCATGAATGCATTACCTTAGCCCATACGGTCTCGAGTAAAACATGCTAAATACGTCAACATAAAGTTGGTGAGCTCATAGGTTTACACAATAAAATAGACAACGTATGGAAAACACAAGATTTCAGTGAGTTGTAACAAAAATGAATCATGTATTTTAAGTATTACCATAAGTCTCATGACCCGGAAACTTAACTTTTGAGTGCCCTATGTGGTATCCAGCATCATAATACCAGGAAATGTCAAATAATTATGCATCCGTTTTACAATTGGCACGACCAACCCGGATGGGGGGGGGGGGGTCAACCCAAATACATCAATCCACAACATTCATGTTTACGTAGTATTTAACGATTGATGATTGAGGTCGGTGGTGAAGTGTAACCCTATGTAATACATAAAATGATTCAAGTACTTATGTCCATATAAAATAAAAAGTTAAGCATGTATTCTCACCCCAAAGTATTACGAACAATTAAAAAAGGGCTATGAAAACTCACCGTAAAAGTGAGCGTAAAAATGAGGATCGTGTCGTTGACTTGAAATAAGCTTGAACAGACATAACCGAGTCCTAAATGATATTAGGGTCTTAATAATGTCTATTAATGATAATGTGCATGTATGAATGTTTTTGAGCTTTAAATCACCCAACATAATAAGTTCATAACCAAAAAACCATTTAAAATGTCTAGTGTATTTATAAGAATTTTCTAGGTTTTATCGAGGTTTTTCGGCCTACATTGTGGCTGTTTTTAACCAAGCTCCAAAACGATTTGGGCTTTGATATTTTTAATCGGAAAACCACTGTATACAATGAATTTTTGAAGATAAAAACGGTCACTTTTCGAGGTGTTTATAATCATAAAACTACTTACTTTGAAGAAAGAAATGTAATCAAATAAGTAGGAGAAGTGTCTTTGAGTTGTTGTTGCACCAAAACACTTAAAGGTTTGAAGAACAAATAAAAGATGAACTTTGTCTTTTGGGTGTGTGCCTTGGCCGGTTTTAAGAGGGGAGAAAGGAGAGATTGTTGCTCTTTGATGGTGTGGAAATGAATGAAAGATTGGTCTTCTATTTTTAGAGGAAGAAAAGGTGGTGAAATGATGAAAAGGTGAAGGTTGAGTGCAAGTTTCACCAAGCTTGGGGAAAAAGTTTATTTAGATGGTGCAAGGGATTTGTAATAAAAAAAATGAAAGTCAATTGGGTAGGTGTACCTTGTGGTGGCCGGTTTTGAGGTTATAATTATGAAGGTATTTTCATTTTTTTTTTGTATAGGAGTATTTAAAATGTATTCTTGTATTTTCATTTTTATGTAATTTTATAAATACTTATGAATATTTTAATTTAATGAATTTTGTTTTTTTTTTTGCATAATTAAAGTTTATAAAAGGTTGTAAATGCATGATTAATGTCACTAATCTTAATTAAATTATGCAACCTACCTAATTTAATTTATCATATTGTAATTTGATCGGATTAATTACTTTGTCGTTTCATTGGATCATACCCATGAATGTGTTTCTGATTGTAAGGAAATTCCTTATGAACTTGTTAATCACTTTGATTAATTACTAATGACTATTGATTAATTAGCAGATTCTAACCTGATTTGGTGCTGGTTGTTACAGTTATACCAAATACTTAAGAGTTTTTTCTTGCAGGTGTTATATATGTGCTGAACGATAAAGACAATCTTGGAAAGTTTAACAAGAAAGCATACGAGGTGATCTTTATTGCATATTCATCCAACTTAAAGGCGTATCGAGCTTACAAATCGTACCAGGACAGTTAATGAGAGCGTGAATATCACATTCGATGTGTTAGCTGAACTGAAACATCCTCCCATATATTCATATTACATCATCCAGGATCAACATACAAACCCAAGATTATTATTATCATTAATTATCCAAGCATTTAACAAGTGGTGAATCAATCAACACTAGAGCATAAAGTATTTTAAAGTCTACAAAGGTAAAGTTGTTTATTACAACATCAACTACTTATTACAACATCATGAATAAGTTCCCAACCCAAGTCTACATAATCATCATAGTTACCAAGGCTCTAGTAGACTTCAAGTTGTGAAGATACAAATGCCTAAGAAGAAGGCCCATCTATGCTCTTTTCTTTGCCTGAAAATAGTTAAATATCAACAGTAAATTTTACCCTTAGTGGAGTAACAGATTACATATTTTACAATTAAGTCATGCAACCAAAATATATATGTGAGCATGGTTGCTCATTCATGGAGGGCACAGATAACAAGTAATCATCATGCTAGGAAGTATGGATTCCAAAGAGTTCATCACGTTCGGAAGCACAGATCACAAGACCTATATATCAATGGTTATTCAGATATCGATCAGGGATGTACAACCTGATTTGAATGAGTATATGGGATGATCAGTCCCCAATAGTGGCTTGCTGTTGGGATCTTTTTGGTGTTATTTAACAGACATTGATACAAATCAAGCGGTTAAAGTCCAGTTTGGAGAGAAAGACAAAAAAAAAAAAGAAATATTTTGGTGTGTGTAAGACCATGTGGAAGTCTCACAGTGTATCCTTGCTAAAATAAAAACCCACTATAACTGATAGATTACTAACCCTGCATTTTTTGTCAATGCAAACACATACAC
>JAANYP010006933.1:450109-497611 GCA_020465985.1 Centrapalus pauciflorus | reverse complement strand
CAATGTATGGATTGAAGAACACACAATTTTTTTTATAGAAAATTGATTTGTCAAGAACTTTTTTGCATGGATGGCTCCTTAAATGATGTCCATCATTATCACTGTCAAATATAAAAAATCACAAAATAAAAACAATAATCGATTTTACAAAATAGAATAAACATACGTGTGTTAGAGATGAAGAACGAACTTGATATTTGCAAAATAAAAGAAGAATGAATCAAGAAGAAAACTAACCAGTGAAATTCTAGGAGAAATGAGAACGTTTTAGGTTGACAAATGAATTATTTGCAACTCATACTATTTAAAACTTTTAATGATCATTCATATTCTGTGTAACCTATGGATGAATAATAAAGTAACAATTAATTATAGATAACCAAGAGTCGTGAAACGGTAATGACATTAAACAAAAAGGCAAAAATTTAAATGACACACAATTTGTAAATATAAAAGAAGACAAATTAAAAATGAAATTTAAAACATTAACACACCTATTCATACATGAGACTCAAATTAGATTTTAAATGTAAAAAAAATTATGTAATATTTCTAATAGATTCATATTTTTTTTTTTTGGTGAAAATAAGTCCTTATTTTCATGAAATAAACAATATATTATTAATAAAATGATTTACTTTAAACTATATCTCGAGGTTCATATTATTTATGATATAAACTAATTTATACAAAAATAAAATTATTTAAATACATTTAATAAATCTAGAGATGTATATTATTTATGAAACGAATTAAATTATGCAAAAACAAAATTTATTACCTACATTTATTATGATAAATATAATATTATTATTTTGAAAACGAATTAATTTGAACAATATATCTAGAGGTTATATTATTTATGAAATGAATTAATTTATAGAAAAATAAAATTGATCATCTAATATTATTATTTGGAAAACGATTTAATTTGAACAATATATCTAGAGGTTTATATTATTTATGAAATGAATTAATTTATAAAAAAATAAAATTGACAATCAAGATTTAATAAATTTAGAGTTTTATGTAATCTATTAAATGAATTAAGTTATACAAAAACAAAATTGATTACCATTAATTTATAGAAAAATAAAATTGATCATCAAGATTTAATAAATTTAGAGTTTTATGTTATCTATTAAATGAATTAAATTATACAAAAACGAATATGATTACCAACATTTATTAGAGTTATGACTCAACTTTTATAGTATATATAAGATTTGTTCACACTTATAATCGTAACTAACTTTTACATCCTTATAAGTGCGAATAAACATAAATTTTTTTACACACTTGTTAAAAGCGTGTAAAATAACGTGTACAATTGACATTTTTGTTGTAGTGCAAGTTGCACAAACAAAAGTAAAAAAAAAAAAATAGAATACAAAACTAGGGTTATTTGCAAGGGACCCGTTGTTCATGCTATCCTCCTCAAATCCTAGGTATGCCCCAGCAGCTATTACTGGCCGGTTGTCGATTTAATGCATAAACTATGCTCCTTATGCTCTTTTATGCAATCCAAACCGAACACCTATGCTTAAGGCTTCATAATATGCCAAAATCTTCTTTAAATTGGTTAATTATCATTTTTGGAACATATATAACCAAAGTATAATGTCTATATAAGCTTACAAGATTACAAGATATGAAGATGTGAGTTTAGAAATTCTACAATTTAACACTTCAACTTGCACTTTCAAGAATTGTCACATTTAATCCCCACATCAACCATATCTTAATATTTGAAGCCAAATTTTGGATTATAACAATAAGAATATTGATTTTTTAATTTCATTTTATTATCATAAACCCTTTATTTTTACTTGTCATCTGACATAAACGATGTGTAACTTCATATCTTTGGTCTAGTCACGGGTAAAGATGTTTATAAAAATCTGAATCCGAGAACCCAAAATAAAAATGTGAAAATCAATCTGAAACTATTTGAAATTTCGGATTCGGATGGTGAAATTCCAAATTTTCGGATATTCGGATATCCGAAATATTCGAAAATAAAAAAAAATTTATTTTGTATATATCTTAGTATTGATTATTACATAATATTGAGTGTTTATTTTTATTCTAATGTATATTATAGTTTTATCTTGATATTATAGATTTATCAACTAATATTATATGTATTTTAGTTTTTTTTTTTAATCTTTATTTAGTTGTCTTGAGTAAAATACTCCGGATACATATAGTTTGTGATATATTTATCTTTAATATGTATTTGGATATATGAATTTATACTTTAGATGCTTAAATATGAATTTTTGGATATTCGGATCCGGATAGCAAAAATCATTATCCGAATTTCGGGCACTAAGGTTTGCATGATGGTTCGAAAATTATATTCACTTTCGGTCTCGGTTACAAAAAATCAAAAAACTTTAAACTGGCCCGAAAGTTATATAAATTTTAAACTTTATCGATTTAAATATTTGTTAATTTATTGTGGAATTTTTTGGTGTTCCATTCTTTATATTATTGGTTTCTATTTTTTTTAAATAACAATTTTGTTTATTTTGTGTTGTTTTTTAAGCATAAAACTTACATTTTATTGAATTTAAGCAATAAAAAATTTGTTATTGTTAAACTTATAAATATATAATAAGTTTTATCAACGAAAAATTAAAAAAATTAGGAAAGTAAAAGATTCAATTAAAAAACCTTAAAAAATCCATACCGAAACCAAAAAAAGCCGAACAATTTGGTTTCTAAAATCCAAAAACCAAATGTTTCAGTTTGGATTTTTTTTTTTTAAAGGAAAACCGATCTAAACCGTATTTTTCAACCCAATTTTTACATGCCATCTGACATAAACGATGTGTAACTTAATATCTTTGATCTAGTCACGGGCACGAAGGTGTGCACGACGGTTCGAAAATTATACTCAGATCGATATGAAACGTTAAACTCAACACGAATATGTAAAACCCGATAACAATGTCACCATGTACGGATAAAAACTATAACTATGGAAGAAACAACCGTTAAAAGTAAGCCTCATCAGTCATCATCTTATTTTGGGGACTCACTGACCATATGGGAGGAACCATTAAAGACTCCATCCACCCGGTTATCGACGCACCGGGTGCCACAGCTCGAGACAAGAGCGGTTTTCGCTCGAACCCGCCTCGGGGTCTTGTCCTCCGATCCTCTCTTTTTTTTCTTCGGGTTCAAGAATCCAGTTGCAAGTGCTTCCAATGCTTTCAATGACAACGGACGGTTTCTTGTACTGTGTCTTTGACCGTTTGTAGCACCGGAAGTTGGCAAAACCGATGGTTTCGGAGAAAGCAACGGGCTGTCACCGTCTGAGCGTGGAGCTACTCGAGGGCTATTTAAGTCTATCACTATACTTTTAGGTTTCTTGTGAGCCTCTGGATCTTCCATCGGTTCATCTTCGCTCAAGTTGTCGGTTTTAGTATTGGTAACCCGATGACGTTTTGATTTTGGTTTGAACACAAACTTCAGTTTTCGTACGGGTTTCTCATCTGTCACAAGATCTGGTTTACTATCTTCATTTCTCGAAGCCAATGAATCACCACGAGGGCTTGCCTCTACCGTCTCCTTGGTTACGATACCCGTTTCATTATCTGGCGAATCAACAACTCCGTTGATTTCTGTTTGAGATTCTTCTGTTGTATTCTTTTCAGATTCTACTGAAACACTAGATGATGCTTGTGGATCAGCAGATTCGAAAACCAGCAAACTTCTCAGTTCTCTCACTTTAACAACCCCGACTAAACTTGTATCGACAATCGTGCATTTCATCAGATCCTGTACCTCATCCGAGCCTTGTTTCGGACATGGTTCCACCAACCTGTCCTGGTCAGGTTCGTGTTCAAGAAGTCGTGGTTCGGATACGACTTTATTCAGGACTTCAGTGAACGAGTCGAAATACTCCCTTCCTTTCTCGAGGCTCCGTCTTGAGAACTTTGTTATGCCAGGTGCAAGAAACACCAAAGAATGCTTCGAGTTTTGGCACGTATAGTTTCTTGGCTGCTCAGAATGCCATCCTCTTGCTAAAAGACGAGGCCATACAGCTTCCCAGAAGATATCGTGTAACCTCGCGTTACTTAACCCGATGCCATTTTTCAAAAGACTTACGATTTCTTCTGTTTCAAGTGACGAACACGCAGAGTGAAGCTTCTTACTTTTCCTCGGTTTCTTGACCCTGCTAGTAAGGTCTTGTTTTTCTTTCCCAATGGCCACAGCCTCGACAAGAAGATCGATCCCGACCATATCCCTTAGAGTTAATACGTACTTCTCAAACGGAAGTTTTCCCTCCTCAAACGTTCTTGTGACCTGCGCACAGACATAGCTCGATAACAAAATCTAAACATTCGGTAAATGCAAGATATTAGAAAGAGTAATACCTGAGTCAAGCTCATTTTGCATTCGTCTGAAATTTTAGGAAGTAACCGAGACAAAAGCTCTTGTCGCCTCCACCCATTGAAGATCTTTTTGCCAGGTATCGCCTTTTTACTTTTCTTCTTTCGATACTTTGACCATTTTTGGTGTTCGCCGGTTCTATAAAACTTGCCATAGTAGTAAGATATTACACTTGGCATTCCTTTGTCCCCAACAAATTTGTTCACGAGACGAAGATTCTTGCCAAATATATATAAACCAAGAAGAAAACTATCTTGTTCAATCACGCTCCAAGATTCACCCGATGAGCCCGGAATCGGAAGCAAACTACTGTCTGTTTGAAAACCTAAAATACCAAACTTTTTACCCTTTGCAGATTCCTTGTTCTTATGCTGATCACAAACCCATACAACTGGAATTGACAGACCAAAATTGATTTGGTTTTGAACATAAATCTTCGTATCTTGACAAGTTGGAAACTTTATAAGCTGCAAACGCTCGTTTTCTGTCATGAAAGATGGGATCTTTGCTTGGTATTGATCTCCAATTCGAGCAATCTTTTGTGGTTCTCCGAAAATATCAACAGCGACAGAAGAGTTTTCAGAATGGAGCCACGGAGCACGTTGATGCACATCTTCCATACTGTTGCCCATCCAATCCTTCCTCAATCAAAATGGGGGGAAAAAGACAGTAAATAGTATGCGCTATGAATATCGATTAGAACAGAATGATCTTGATTATCAAGATATACGATACTGAAAATAATCAATTCTTGATCATGTTGGCATATAAACATCCGATTTCAAATGCTTTTAACTGCTAAAGAAAGTAATTTACACATTATCCATAAATGCAAAAGAAGTGACTTGTATGCTCAAAATTCCTAATTCTGAAAGTTCAATTCCAAAGGGCGTTTTTCTTCTTCGTTTCAAGGGAACCGAATACAAACTGAAACCCTATCAAAAGAACCAAATTGGTTGATGAGTTATGCAAAGAAATTAGGGGATTTATCGAAACTAAATACACAAACAACAAGGAAGAACGAACATCAAGCGTATGATTAAACTCTAGTTTTCTTCAAACAAGAACAATTAAACCTAATGTGAACCCGAAAATTCCCTCAAAATCCACTCGAATCATCGACTAATCCATCTTATTTGCCCCCAAAACATGAAATTTACCAAGTTTCCATTGCAAAATTTCACTCAATTTGAAAAAAAAATAGGTTAATTAATATTTTGCTGTTACAAATGCTCAATCATTCATCAATGGTAATATTACATTATTCTGTAAGTAACTTGGAATACAAACAAATAAATTTTCAGATGATTAACACCGACAAAAAACTATGGTCAGATCCATTTTTGAACCCAAAAATCATAACAAAACTGTTAGCTGCTCCAACACATAAAACCATCCCAAATTAATCAAAATTAATATGAACAAGAACACTGAATGCGATAAACTAAACAGAAAACAACAAGTTAAACACAAACACATAAACAAAGATTGTTATTGGATTAAACCTATATATTGCTGATAAGTAATACCCCCAATTTATCTAAACAACCCACAAATCAAGATCATGTATTGAATCCAACCCACATAAGTTAATTACTACAGAAAGTCAGAAACGAGGCAAAATATGAACTAAAAATAAGGAAAAAAAGAACTTGAACGTAACAAATCACACGTGAATACGCGAAGTTAAGCAAATGGGTATTGACCTTTTTGCATCAAATTCAAATATTATACAAAGATTCATCTGTTAAACACACATGGGTTATGATTATGAACACAGAAGAAGAAGATGATGATGATAAAAATGAAAAATGCAAGAAAACAAGAGATGATAAAAGAGTGGGTGGTGATCAAGAAGAGATGAAGGTAAGAAAGAATTCACCTTTGAAAACGGGTATTTGGCGCATATGAAGTTGCTGTTGTTCGAGCGATGTTGAGGACTTGGCGAAGAAGGAGGGGAAAAAAAGAGAGTATTTTGATGTTTTAAAACAAGGAGAGACGACTAAATGGGAGTTTTTGGCATTCTTGTATTCGATGGGTTCGATTTTATGAGTGTGTGTGTGTGTGGAGTCTTTTTGTCTTTGTGGGGGTCAAAGAGCCCACCAGCAAAAGATGACTCAAGACTAGACTCACCAAATTTTGTGTACAAAATTTTATTCATTAAAGTTTTTGCATTCAGAAAAAATAGGTCAAATTTGACCATTCAACTTTTAGATTTGTCTCATTTAACCACTAAACTATTTTTGTCCCGATTTAACCACTAAACTTTAGTTTATTGTTTTACTTTAGGGGAAATAGATAAAACTAATGGTTAAATCGATGCAAAATATGAAAGTTTAGTGGTCAAATTGAGACAATTTTTAGAGGTTAAATCGGTGAAAAGGACATTTAATGGCTAAATGTGTACACAAAAAATAGTTGAGTGGCTAAATAAAAAAAATTCTGAAAGTTAGATGATTAAAATGATACTTAACTCGAAAAAGAAACCTAAAGAAAATTATTTATAAATGAGTATTGCTAACGTGTAACGAATCGTCAGGATGTAGAAACCAAACTGAAAAATGGAGCTGAATCGTTCGATCGAAACCAAAAGTAATAATAATAACCAACATATATATATATATATATATATATATATATATATATATATATATATATATATATATATATATATATATATATAGATTTAGGTTCAAAAGAGTCCCTTCAAAAATCCAGTGTACCAAGGGTACCCATCCAAAGCCACAAGATTAAATAAATCAATGGTTGTGATCAAAAAATGCAATTCCATGCGCGTCCCCCCCTTTTTTTTGGCTGGAAGGGTATTTTCGTAATTACAACGACCATTCACATTACTTAATTCATCATTCACATTAATTGATCATTCACATTAGTTAATTGATCATTCACATTACTTAATTATTCATTCACAACACTTATTTGATCATTCACAAGAATTATTTGACTATTTACAATTCTTTTACACTTATTTGATCATTCACAATAATTATTTGACTAATTGATCATTCAAATTACTTAATTGATCATTCACATTACTTAATTGACCATTCACATTACCATTCACATTACTTAATTAACATTTTACGTTACTTAAATGATCATTCACATTACTTAATTGATCATTCACCTTACTTAAATGATCATTCACATTGCTTATTTAACCATTCACATTGGTAAAATAATATCAGCACAACATGTGAATCTGAACATTGTCAACTACTAATGAACAGTAACAAGATTAATGACAAACAGTAACAATGGTCATTCATGTAACACTCAAATTCTCAAATCTATCAAACATTAATAACATCAACCAATGTGAATGATCATTCAGCTAATGTGAATGGCCATTCACATTAGGAAATTTACCATTCACATTGGTTGTACCATATAAGCACAGCATGTATGTTGTGCATCGTCAACTACTAACAACCAGTAACAAGATTAATGACAAACAGTAACAATGGTCATTCATGTAACGCTCAAATTCTCAAATCTATCAATCATTAATAACATCAACCAATGTGAATGATCATTCAGCTAATGTGAATGGCCATTCACATTAGGAAATTTACCATTCACATTGGTTCTACCATATCAGCACAACATGTATGTTGTGCATCGTCATCTACTAACAAGCAGTAACAAGATTAATGACAAACAGTAACAATGGTCATTCATGTAACGCTCAAATTCTCAAATCTATCAAACAATAATAACATCAACCAATGTGAATGATCATTCAGCTAATGTGAATGACCATTCACATTAGTAAATTTCACCATTCACATTGGTGAAATAATATCAGCACCTTACATTAGTCGTGTTAATTGTCAACTACGTTTTGTGAATGATCAATCTTCTAATGTGAATGGTCATTCACATTAGGTAAATGTCCATTCACATTTGATGAATGACGAGAACAGCAATGTCAGACTTCATCTTCTACATACCATCAATGTTAAGTAATGTGAATGATCAATTAAATAATGTGAATGATCATTTACGTAATGTGAATGGTCAATTAACTAATGTGAATGATTAATTAAGTAATGTGAATGATCATTTAAGTAATGTGAATGGTCAATTAATTAATGTGAATGGTTAATTAAGTAATGTGAATGATCAAATAAGTGTACAAGAAGTATAAAAAGTTAAATAAGTGTTGTAAATGATCAATTAAGTAATGTGAATGATCAATTAACTAATGTGAATGATCAATTAATGTGAATGATGAATTTAAGCAATGTGAATGGTCGCTGCAATTACGAAAATACCCTTGCCTATTCATGGACGCTGGATACGCAGGATTTCATGAGGGATGCTGTGGAACCAAATTATATATATATATATATATATATATATATATATATATATATATATATATATAGAATATGGTTCGTGTGAGTACCTAAAAAATGCAGAGTACCTGTGAACACACGGATTTCAGATGTGAACTTGCTCCGAAATTTTTTTTTTTTTTGAATTTTTTTCATATTCATTTAGATACAAATAATATAAGGCTATTCGTAAAAAAATTATATACATTTACACTATCTATCATCTTAAAAGTCATGTGAACGTGAAAAAATTCATGTGAACTTGTTTAGTTGTGAACACACGTTCACAACAGTGCAGTTCATGTGAACACACACGTTTCACATAGTTCTAGTGCGTGTTTAGGTGTGATTTTTTTCAAGTAGTCTTATATTATTAATTTAAACATGATTATGAAAAAAAATTTCAAAAAAAATGATTTTAAGCGAAGTACCTCCGGTACTCCGCAAAACTAGTGGTACTCATTTGAACCCATATATATATATATATATATATATATATATATATATATATATATATATATATATATATATATATATATATATATATATATATATATATATATATATATATATATATAGGGTTGGGATCATTGCAGAACCTTAATTTAGTGCAGAACCATAGAACCAATCTAAACCATTAGATTATAATATAACACTAGGAATAAGATGGTAATTATACAATTAACATTAAATTAATAGCAGCCTACCAAGTTTGACTGGCCACTTTGACTTTTTTTTTTTACTCTTTTAATATATAATGGACATGCAGTGTTGCATCGACGTTAAATATACGATATCAAAGTGTTCATTCGACATCGAATGGTCGTATGGGTAAAAAAAATTTACGAAAAATAAACACGTAAATTTTTTTTCAAAAAAATATATTCATGACCGTTCTCGTTAAATCCACCAACTTTGACTACTAATTTTGACTATTATTTATCTCTGTTAATAATGAACGTATATGCAGTGTTGCATCGACGTTAAATATACGGTATCAAAGTGTTCATTCGATATCGAATGATCTCATGATCTCACCATGATATATTGCATCGTGGTCTGGGTAAAATTTTTTTTACGAAAAATAAAAAAATATATATCATAACCGTTCTCGTTAAATCCACCAACTTTGACTACTAATTGTGACTATTATTTTGGCTCTGTTAGTAATGAACGTATATGCAATGTTGCATTGACGTTAAATATACGATATCAAAGTGTTCATTCGATATCGAATGATCTCATGATCTCACCATGATATATTGCATCGTGGTCTGGGCAAAATTTTTTTTACGAAAAATAAAAAATATATATCATAACCGTTCTCGTTAAATCCACCAACTTTGACTACTAATTGTGACTATTATTTTAGCTCTGTTAATAATGAGTGTATATGCAGTGTTGCATTGACGTTAAATATACGATATCAAAGTGTTCATTCGATATCGAATGATCTTATTATCTCACCGTGATATATTGCATCGTGGTCTGGGTAAATTTTTTTTTTTACGAAAAATAAACACGTAAAATTTTTTCGAAAAAAATATATCATGACCGGTCTCGTTTTAAAGAGTATAAAATTCTCGTTTTTATGATATAATTTTTTTGATTTAAAAATTAATAATATTAATGCTATTTTAATTTAAAGAAAAAAGATATCTATTTTGCTAATGTCAATCTTTTTGCTATTTCCAATCTTTTCCTTTTTTACCCCACTAATAATTAAAAAATCACTATTCCCAATCTTTTTTTCACTAATTCCAAACTTAACTCTTTTAATCAAGACCATTAGATTATTCTAATCTATGGACGATATTGGTTTTACAGTTCTACACTAAATTTAGGTTCTGCAATGATCCCATCTATATATATATATATATATATATATATATATATATATATATATATATATATATGTATGTATATATATATATATATGTATATATATATATATATGTATATATATTTATATATATATATATATGTATATATATACATATATATATATATATGAACGGCAAACTATCCTACTCCTAAACCTGAACTACTCCTTAAGACTTACTTTCTCCACCTTAATATCAACTTGCCTCCGACGAGAGAGTCGAACCTGTAACCTCTCACTTACATATTACTCATCTTACCAAATAGGCTAAACCCCATTGGTAATAAAAACCAACATATGACGGACGATTTTGATTTTGATTTGTGGAAACCGCTAGTAACTAGTTTTTTTTTACCCGGTCGGTGACCGGATTTACCGTATAAAAATTTTAATAGTCTTATGTATGTCATTACTATATATAATTAAAATTGTTTATATATGTGTATTATAATAAATGAAAACATTTAATTAATTAACTCATAGAATTATTTATAATTATAACGTATTTAATATTATCTTGTATCATAGAAATGCTTTCAACACAAATCACATAAATGTATAAATGCATAAACCATGTTCAAACACCTATTTTGTTAAACACATCATAAAGCTTTTAAGGTCGCATTTTAAAGAATATATTTCCAGTTATGTATAAAGCTGGACTCTATAAACCAAAATTTATATTTATATATTTCATTTTGTTACTTAATTATTTATCTTTATTAGTAAAAGTTAGTTTTTAATGTGTCATTTTAAAAGAATATGTTTCTAACTATGTATTAAAGTTGGACTTTAAAAATCAAATTTTATATTTGAATTTCTTTTCGTTACTTGATTATTATTCATAATTACAAAAATTTAGATATCTTTTATTAAAATACAAAATATTGGTTACGTTTCAAAAAAAAAGTTAAAGCGTGATTATCTTTTTTGTACAGAATAATATTAGAGTACGTCTTTTATAACTTTTATTAAAGTTTATATCTTTTTTGAAGAGAAAAAAATTATATAATACCTTAAACGTATAATTGGTCAAACCATAGTAGCTTTTTATGTAAATTAGTTTTTTTATAATACAAAATATTATTTTATGATTTATGAATTTTCTTTGGTAACTATATTGAAAGTAACTGATAACTTCCTCACTATTTTAAAAACTGACAGATTGTTAATTAAATGACGTAAATGTAGTCCTGAAAGAAAAGTGGTGGAATTTGTATTTTTAAAAGTTAGTAGTGGCTGCCTGGCTAGTTATGTAACTGATTGATACTTCCAACACTTATACATTTTGCATTAACAAAATTTCCCAATATAGTTGATATATAACCATGATATATAATTATTTTATGTGATTTAATTTAAGCATATTTACTTTGAAGCAGAATATTTAATGAAATTGAAGTTAGAAACGTAATAGAAACATAAAAATAGAAAAATTCAAATAGCAGTAATTACGAATTAAAAAGTATGATTACTTTCACACTTGCTCTTCATATGTTGCATTTCTTCTTCTTGCATTCCCGTCTTATGATACTTCAGGAAAAAAAAAAAGACAACAAATTTTATTTCCAATAAATAAGCTGAAGTATGTTTTATTATATGACGAATGAATTTGTTACTGTAATACAAAGTTACTTGCTTTTTTTTAAAAAAAAACTTTGTATGTTCTTTAGGTTGCTTGATTTGGTTTTTAAAGTTTGTTTTTGAAAAATTAATTTAATTAAAAATATGGACTTTCAAGCAGAGTATATGAAACATATATTAAAAATGTTGAGATCGAAACAAAAAAAGATATGCAAAAATGGGAATGGTAGTAATAAGTAAACGTGATATTTGATTCAAAAAAATTTTACATGGTTGCGGATGTCAATCTGTTTTAAATTTATTTCTACTAAATATTTAAGCACATAAATCCAGTAATGATTTCTAGAAATTTTTTACATGGTAATATTAGAATGTTCTTCGTAGTCATCAAGTTGATAGATGATTGAAATTTATAAAATTAGAAAAAGAGATACATAATATTATAAAAGCTGAAAGAAAACGTTGATGAAAAAATGATTGTAGGTTTGACTTGGTACCTTTGTCTTATTCTTGAATTTCAGGATGTAAAAACATAGGTCTTGTGATTTATCAATTTCAGGATAATGATAATATTTCACAAGCAACTGTGATGACCCTTTTTATGATGGGGATTGAGATTTGTATTCCTAAATTTATGCGATTAGTGGGTTTGTAAAATTATAAGATTGTCCCTATATTTTTTTGGTTTTTGTGGGCAAAAGAGTAACTTTGTATATATAGTGGGTGGTTATGCAAGTAAATTTAGTTGGTTAAAAAAGTAGTGGGCAGTTTTTATAAGTTAATTAATAGTTTTTTATGTAGTTAACTACTATTTGAAATTGTCAAAAGAGAATAACCAACTACGATTTATTTTTGTTGTGTTTAAATGAATTGTACAATGTGCTTTTCAAGAAATACGGCTTATCAACGACTACAATTGACAGATGACAAAATCTGACGGCTGAGAAGAAAACCTTCCCTCTGCTCCGCAAACAATATATATTATTAATTAAACCAAATATTTCTCTATTTGTGTGTCTAGGAATGAATATAATAATGATGACGATAACCAATCATGATTTAACGTGTATTAAATCATGATGATAAAATATGGGTTGTCGCTAGTGGTGTGTGTGAGCTAAGCTACTAGTGAGTTACTCGAGTCCGATTGTTAAAGAATTGAGGTAAACGAGCTCGAGCTTGTTTTGAGCTAATTCAATAAACACACTCAAGTTTGAGTTTCAGTCATCAAGTTTGCGAGCTTAAATGAACTTAAACAAGCCTAAACGAGCTTGTGTAAGATAAATAAAACATAACATCTAATAACTTTTACACACACACACACACACACACACACACACACACACACATATATATATATATATATATATATGTATATATATATATATATGTATATATATATATATATATGTATATATATATATATGTATATATATATGTATATATATATACATATATATATATATATATATATATATATATATATAGGGGTGAGTTCAATGGAAAACCACTATGCACCTGAAAACTATGGAAACCTACGCATACCGTCCGATTTGGTGCATTTCATCAAAAACGCGGTGGCATGATCGTAAATAAGGTGATGCGTCACGCAGGATTTTGATGCATGACGCGGGAAATTTGATTCATCACACGTGATTTTGATGCATCACGCGGGAAATTTGATGCATTTGAGGTGGTGCACTGCGGTTTTCACAAGTTTTAAGGTGCATTGTGGTTTTCCATTGAACCTTCCTCTCTCTCTCTCTCTCTCTCTCTATATATATATATATATATATATATATATATATATATATATATATATATATTCTCTCTCTCTCTCTCTATATATATATATATATATATAGAGGGAGGTTCAATGGAAAACCACCATGCACCTGAAAACTTGTGAAAACCTCACTGCACCACCACAAATGCATCAAACTCCCCGCGTGATGCATCAAAATCCTGCGCGATGCATCAAAATTTCTGCGTGATGCATCAAAATCCCGCGTGATGCATCACCTTATTTACGATCATGCCACCGCGTTTTTCATGAAATGCACCAAATCGAACGGTTTGTGTAGGTTTCCTTGGTTTTCACGTGCATAGTGGTTTTCCATTGAACCCACCCCTATATATATATATATATATATATATATATATATATATATATATATAGTTTTAGGATTAAATTAAAAGCTAAATATATCTTGAAAAGTGTGAGAAGAACCGTGATTCACTTACATTCATCATTTTTTGAATATACAAATAATAAATCATAAATTTTGGATTAAATAAATCAATAATTCATTACTTTTTTTTACATTGATTCATTAATTTTGAATTTATTAATAATGAATCACAAATTCAAAAATAAATGAATCAATGTACAAAATTAATGAATCATAGTTCTTCTCAGACTTCTCAATATAATTTTAAAATCCCATGATAATTTAAACATATGTATGTGTTTAAGTGAGTACCACCAATTATGCAGCACACCAAAAGGTACCACTCGTAAGTGCATGGAATCATAGATCACATAAATGCAAGTTCACATATATGCAAAATTGTGTAAGTGTACGTTAACATCATTTTTTAGGAGTTAGAAGATGTGAATGTGTGTGAAATTTACATATTATCTTCATAATGATAATTAATTCATGTTTATGAAAAAAAATATAAAAAGTTTTTATAAGGGTCGTACCTTCTAGTGCGCTGCATATTGAGTGGTACTCTCTCGAACCACATACATACATACATACATACATACATAAATACATACATACATACATACATACATGTGTGTGTGCGTGTTAGAATCAATTTTAGATTGATGAATTTAATATGTCTAGGGTGTATTTTGTAATTAATGCATAGTTGACTTTTGCATATAAATAGAATATTCTCTTTTGTAAATAACGGTTCTGACATTTTTGTAATTGCACGGATTTGGAATATTGTAATTGCACGAAAATCATAGCATCTAGGGCTACAGTGTTCGCAATTCCAATCTTCATTGTAATCATCTTTTGGTGCAATAATCATTCGGTTAGTGTTCGAATTTGTTCTTTAATTGTTGTATTTGATTGTTTGATTGATTAATCTGGAATAATAATTGGTATCAAAGACAGAAATGGATTAAAATTGTTTGTTTTTCAAAATTTTATCATTGTTTCATCGCAAATTTTGAAAAATAGAAAAACCCTTAGGGGGCGTTTGGTTCGCAGATTTTTTCCTTGGGATTTGCATTTTGTCTAAGGATTTGCATTATGCAGCATTTTCATTTGACAGGAATTTGTCAAAGAATCTGCATTATCTTTTAGGAAAAATTTGCTAATCTGAAAAATGCAATGTAACTGGGATTTAAAATCCTACGAGGGAGGCTAAGTTTTTAAATAACAAAGAAAGAAGGGATTTCAGAAATCCTGGGATTTTAAATCCTTACTGAAATCTACGAACCAAACATAGGATTTTAAATGCAAATCCCAAAGAATCCCAGGAAATCCGTGAATCAAACGGCCCCTTAGGGTTTTTGATTCTCTGTGAAATTGATTGTGTAAGTTGGATCGAAGATCAAGGAATGAAAAACAAACAGATTGAATATAATTTCAATCTGCATCAAAACACACAAAAAGTTTGATTGAATTTTTGAATTTTATTGAAAAACGGAAGTTCTTCACTGTTCTTGATAAAAACAGGGTGTTTGATCTGAAAAAACACAAAGTGTTTTCATAAAAAGTGTTTATTATTGAAAAACACATCTTCGATTTCAATTTGGGATCATTTTATGCATTTTAAGTGAAATCAGTGGAATCTGGACTTGAATTTTATCAAAAATCATTAAACTCGAATTTAACTGCAATTTATGAGTTAATCGAGTTGAATGCTTCATAATTCGAGTTGAAAAGGTATTATATTCGAGTTGAACAACAGTTTCAATCGAGTTGAGAAGCTATTATATTCGAGTTGGGATGTTATTTCAATCTAGTTGAATTTCATTTCAATCTAGTTGAATTTCATTTCAATCAACTAAAATTTCATTTCAATCGAGTTAAATTTTGTTTCAATCGAGTTGGACATAACCCCATTCGAGTTGGAAGGAAGTTTTAATCGAGTTGATCATTACATTTATTCAAGTTAAGTTGATCATTAATTCAAGTTTGATAAAACAACTGTCAAGTGAAATCAAGTTTGATTCGAGTTTAATCAATCCTAAATCATCTTGATTCGAGTTCATTGTTATTTCATTCGAGTTTTACTGAGGTTTTATTCGAGTTTTATCAACTCTGCATTCGAGTTTCATTGCTAATCCTTTGATTGATTCCTTTTAGATTCGAGTTTCGTTCTTTACAATTCGAGTTGATTCAATTCATTGTTCGAGTTTTACCACTCTTTGATCGAGTTTAATCCCATTCATTTCGAGTTTCATTCCACTTTCATTCGAGTTTGATCAACTTATCAACAAGTTTGATCAATTATTTCAATTTCAATCAATATCCATTTAAAAGATCTTGGAAGATTCATTTTAATCAGTCAAAATGTAAAAAGATGCACTAGCCATGGGGTCGGAAACCAAACCTCTAATTCTATAAGGAGGTGAATACGTTCAACGGAGGGAAAGATTCCTTGAATTCATCAGTTTCCATGACCTGTCTGAAGAAATGTTGAAATCACTAAATGAAGGACCAGTTGTTTTCCTTGAGACCATACCTGCTGTACCAACCGGCAACCCTCCTATCCCAGAAGGAACAGTAGAGGTCACAAACCTTACTGAAGCACAAAAATGCAGAAAACTGGGTGATAAGACTGCCAGAAAGCTCTTGCTGATTTCAATACCCAATGATATATATCACTCTTACCAATACAAAAACAGCCAAATCCATCTGATATTAGGTTTGTAAATTGATGCGAGGTTCAGACAAAGCAGCAACAAACAGAGCTCGAAACAGTCTAATGACCTTTGAAAACTTCAGAGCGAGAGAAGGAGAATTACTGGAAAGCACTTATTTGCGGTTTGTCAATCTGGTCAGTGAAATGAAGAGGAATGGGGTGACAAAATCAAATTTGACATAAATGTCAGATTCCTGAACGTGCTGAATCCAGAGTGGGAGAAGTACACAATGATAAATCAGCAAACAAAAGAGATTGACGACATGGACTTTCACATGGTATTTGAAAACCTTAACGACTACCAAGAAGTTGTTTTAAGGAAAATCCCAGGAAAAAAACAAGCTGAAAAAGCAACCGTTGATCCTTTAGCTTTGTTGGCTGACAAGAAGTATAAATACAGCTCAAGAAGGAAAATCAGGTTGTAGTGAGCAGTAGTTCATCAGAGTCAAACTCATCTGATTCCTCAACTGATTCTGAAATTGAAGATGAAGAAACAAATGGCCTTGCTGACAAAGGCATTTCAGAAGAAGTTCTACCGCAAACCAACCAACAATAAAATGAGGTATAAGACAGGCTCACGAAAGTATGAGAAGAAGGACAGATATGTTAAATCAGGAGAGAGCAATGACAAGAAAGCTGAGAAATATGAGAAGTCTGATAAGCCTGCCAAGAAAGATTCTGAGCGAAAATGTTATAACTGTGGCACCAGGCCACTTTGCCAGAGAATGCAGATTACCTATCATTAAGAATTCAGAATATTACACTCGCAAGGAGGCCGGTAAGGCTTTGATGGCTGAAGATGACCATTGGATCCAATTATCAGAAGATGAAGATATTCTAGATGAAGATGCACATATCGTCTGAAATCTAAAGTATTCAATGAATCTGAACTTAGTGAGACTGCTATGATTGCTGAAGATGAGGTTTGGGTGGGATTGACGGATGAGGAAACTGAAGAGCAAAAGGAATCTGAAGATGATAAAGAACAGACAGAAGAGATGGCACTAATGACAACAGGAGATGCGGGATGCAACAAGGAAGAGGAAGATGATGAATCGAATTCAGATGCCTCAGAAAGTTCAGAAACACCAGAGGTACAAACTAATTCTGATGATGATGATGATAACTCATGTATGCTTGAATAGAAACTGACTCAAATGACTTATATGTTAAAAAGATTTGAAAATTCTTTAAAAGCTGAAAAGAAAAATGTTCATTCCTTGGAAAACAAATTGAGTCAAGAACATGCTTTAATGTTAGAGTTTTCCAAGGATAAGGCATTAGCATTACGAGTTGTATCAGATTTACAAGATAAATTCACTGAACTTCAAAGTCAAGTTCAGAAAACTGAATAACAATATATCTGTCCTAAAAGAAAAACTGAATTTAGCTGAATTAGAAGCATCAAGTTATTCTGTGAAATATCATGCTATATGAGAAAATTAAATCTTTAGAAGATGAGTTTATTAAACGAGGTCAAACAAATCAAACTATATATTTGAATCAACCTAAAGATACCGAATTTTATAATTCAAAATTAGCTATAGGCTGGACAAATCCTAAATATCTGACAAAAGCAATTTCAAGTTCACCAACTCTTTATGATGTCAGATATATGAATTTAGGATTACAAATGGTATTCATGAAAGCTTCGGATGAAGTAGAATCAGGTGAAGATTTAAAAAGGTTGAGAACTGATAAAATGCAGAAGACTGTAGATTATAACAGATTAAATGAGAGTTATCAAAACTCTTGCCTTTCGGAGGAGTATATTCAAACTTATTCTGAAAAGGATTTATCTGAAAATACTACTTATTCTAAAAATCCATATATACCAAATTCAATTCTTGAGAAGATAAATTCTGATCTTGAATTGAAAATCAAAACTTTTGAGTCTGAAAATGATAATCTTAAGGCTGAAATTAAATCCTTGGAATTAAAACTGCAAAATCAGTCTGAAAACAAATCTCAACCAGATCAAAAACTTTTAATTAAAGCTGTTCTATTAATTCTGAACAAGAATTTGATCTGTATATGAACTCGGATTTCAACTCATTGGAGGAGATGTTTGTCAAAATAGATGAATTTGTTAAACCTCTACATGACAAACAAGCTGAAAAACCTAAAGAACCTGTAAGTATTCTGAAAAGAATATCTACAGAATCTAAGGATACATCAGAAAATTCACCATTTTACAAACGAAAAAAGGAGAAAACAAAAGTTAATTTTTTGACTCCAGTATATGAAAAAGGTGAATCATCTTCATCAAAGAATTCTATTGCAAAGAAGGTCCGTACTTCCCAAGGTAAGAGAATTTTACAGAATAAACATAATTCTAAAACGACTAATTCTCATGTTTCTATTATGTCAGATCATATTGTGAAAATTTCACGGAAGAAAGAATGGCGAAAGAAGCAACAAGCATCGAAAAACAAGAGATTAAGACAAGAGTGGAGAGTTAAAGAATATATTGTTACTGATAGGATTAGTCACATTGATAATTCTGTCTGTAATAAATTTACTGATAAACGTTGTGCCAAATACTCTCGTACTGATCTACTTGCTTTAAATTCTGCTCATTGTCCTGTCTTGCATGCTAAGGTGCTGTTTGATTGCATAAGAGGTTAATTGTCTGATGTCTGATTCCACTTCTGATTGATGAGAGGTGGTCCTGATAAGATACTAAGATCTGATAAGAGAATTCAATAAGTCTGTTTGTTTTATAAATTATCTGATTCTGTTATTTTTATTAATTTTACATATTAATTCCCAAAACCAAACATATATCATTGATTAAAGTCAAATATCAAGTAAGAATAATATCATTGAATCAAAGTGATCTATGTAGACATTTAATATTATTCAAATAACATTAACAAGATTTAAGTAAGAAACAAATTCAAGTTTATAAGTTATAATCAAGTAACATAAATGCATTCAATAAACATACAAACCAACATGCTTTCAAGAATCAAATAACAATTAAAGTTTATAAGTTATAATCAAGTTTATAAGGTTACGTTTATTAACTTCCAAATAACTTAAGTTTATAAGTTATATTAATATGTTATTGAAAAATAATAAATTTTATCAAAAAGTGTTGGAATATTTCTCTTTATAATAAATATGGTAAGAGGTAGGGTAGGGGTGGGGTAGGTTGAGGGTGGGGTGGGGTAAATAGGGTGGGTAGGTTGAGGGGTAAGGTGGGTGAGGATGGGTAGATTTGAGGGGTAGGGTAGGGGTGAGGTGGGTAGGTTTGAGGGGTAGGGGTGGGAAGAGATAGGGGTAGGGTGGGGTGGGATAAGGAGGGGTGAGGCGGGGTGGGTAGGTTTGATGGGCTAGTGTAGGGGTGGGGTAGAGTGGGATAGGGTAAGTATGGGAGTGAGGTGGGTAGGGTTAAGGGTGGAGATGGGGATGGGGTGGTATAAGTAAGTTAAGGGTAGTTAGGGTAGAGTGAGATTAGGTGGTTGAGGGTAGGGTATGTTGAGGGTGGGTGGGGTGGGGTAGGGTAGGGTAGGGGTATAGGATAGGGTAGGGGTAGGGTGGGTGAGGTAAGGTATGGGGTAAAGGTAAGGGTGGGGTGGGGTGGGGTGGGAGAGACGTGTATTTTTTTTTGGTGTGATAAGTGGTGATAAGAAGCATACCAAAGTCTTATCCTGATAAGACATGATAAGAGAATTTTGACTCTTATGTCTTCTGCATATCAAACGCACTTATCAGTATTTCCTCTTACCGAATAAGAGGTTACCTCTGATAAGAGCCTCATAAGTGGCTATCAAACACAACCTAAATCTGTACATAAATCTGATAAGCTTGTCTGGTTACCAAAGAAAAAGGTGCCTACTTTTAAACAGGAAAAGGTTCCAAAGAAAAGAATTTCAAAATCAGTTCAACACCAAACTGTACAAAAATGGATACCTAAACAAACTGTTAGAAAGTGGGTTCCTAAGTCAAAGACATTAATCAATGAGAAGTCTAAAGACAATCCACATGATTTACCAAAATCCAAAGTACCCAACTATAAGTGGGTACCTCACGTTTTTTTTCGTCTTATAGGTAAATCATGTGTGGTACCTTGACTCAGGGTGCTCAAAGCATATGACCGGACAGAGAGAAACCATCACAAACTTTGTTGATAAATTCTGTGGGACAGTTCGTTTTGGAAATGATCAATTCTGTCCGATCAAAGGATATGGGAGTCTTGAGTACGACAAGATTACAATTCAAAAAGTCTTCTACGTTGACGGTCTAGGTCGTAATCTGTTCAGTATTGGGCAACTGTGCGACGAAGGATTAGAAGTAAACTTAGAAGCTAATCAGTGTAGCATTAGATCTAGGGAAGGGAAGGAGATACTTGCAGGAAATAGAAAAACAAATCTGTACTCTATAGATCTAGCCTCTATAAATCTGAAGAAAGATGTTTGCTTATTATCCAAAGCAACATCTAAAGTATCTTAGCTATGACATCGCCGTGTTTCACATTTGAACTTCAAAGAATTAACCAACCTTGCCAAAGGTGGGTTAGTCAAAGGGCTTCCAACTCTCAGATTTCAGAAGGAGCAATTGTGTACAGCCTGTGAAAATGGGAAGATGGTATGAGCGTCTCACAAGTCAAAGGTTGAACACTCTTCATCGAGAGCGTTAGAACTCCTACATATGGACTTGTGTGGGCCTATGCGAGTACAGAGCATTAACAAGAAGAGATATGTGTTGGTAATAGTTGACGACTATTCGAGATATACATGGGTATTCTTCCTACGATCCAAGTCTGATGCTACCGAGATCATAATTGACTTCATTCGCAAAATTCAAGTCAAGTTGCAACTTTAAGTTCAAACCATTAGATCTGATAATGGGACAGAATTCAAGAACAAATCACTCGAGACGTTTCTAAATTTTGTGAGAATAACTCGTCAATACTCAGCAGCTCGTACTCCACAACAGAACGGTGTAGTTAAACGACGAAATCCCACCCTTGTGGAATCTGCTAGGACGATGCTAGCTTACTCAAATCTTCCGTTATTCCTTTGGGCTGAAGCTGTAGGAACGTCTTGTTTTACTCAAAACCGATCAATAATTAATAAGAGTTTTGGAAAGACTTCGTATGAACTGATAAATAAACGAGTCCATAATGGGAAATTTTTTCATGTCTTTGGATGCAGATGCTTTATCCTAAATGACAAAGATAATTTGGGAAAGTTTAACCAGAAAGCGGATGAAGACATCTTCATTGGCTATTCTAAAGAGTCTGTAGCCTTCTGAGTCTACAATAAAAGGACAAAGACTGTTAACGAGAGCGTCAATGTTAAATTTAATGAAGGAGTTGTAATGGCTTCTGAACACACCTGTACAGGACCCGAACTTAAACAGCCGACTTCTATGAAGTCATCTGAACAAAATACTGAATCAAATGATCTAAATAAATTGTTTGAGAATTTTTATGAAGACTACTTTGAAAAGACCAAGCCTAATGTTGTAAATTTGGTTCCTGACAGGATTACTGAAGATCCAGTCGTAGTCTCAGATCATTCGCATCAACCAATTTCAGAAGATACTGGAGAGGTTTCAACAACAGACGTATACTTACCCGTTGATAGTGTACAACCAATCCAAGCTCCTGAATCTTTTGAAACCCCCTTGAATTCTGAAAACTCAGAATCCCCCATTTCATTTGATATCCTATCAACTTCAGAAGTAAATCCCCAAATTCCCTATCTGGACTTGAACCCCAATCAAGACCAACTTCAACCATACCCACATACGTTCAAATGGACAAGAATCACCCACCTGAAAACATAATAGGTGATCCTTCTGCTTCAGTTAAAACCAGAAGAGCTACCATGAACGAGTGTCTATTCTCCAAAATTTTAAGCAAAATTGAGCCAAAGAATGTAAAAGAAGCTCTTATGGATGCTGACTGGATAGTGGCTATGCAAGAAGAGTTAAATCAATTTGAAAGGTTGAAGGTCTGGCGATTGGTGGAGCGACCAAAAGACAAATCCATCATTGGCACGAAGTGGATCTTCTAGAATAAGAAAGATGAACACGGTGTCATCATTCGAAACAAAGCTCGCCTCATGGCCAAAGGATATAGCCAGCAAGAGGGAATTGATTACGACGAAACATTTGCTCCAGTTGCTAGGATTGAAGCTATTCGGATGTTTTTAGCTTTTGATGCACACAAAAACTTTACTGTATATCAAATGGATGTGAAAACTACTTTTTTAAATGGGGAATTGACTGAAGAAGTATATACATCTCAGCCCGAAGGGTTTACCGATCCTTCAAAACCTGACCATTTGTATATATTTTGAACAAATCACTATACGGCCTTAAACAAGCACCTCGTGCTTGGTATGATGCACTTTCAAATTTATTAGAAATACATAGTGATATGTTTATAGACACACACACACACACACACACACAGATATATATATATATATATATATATATATATATATATATATATATATATATATATATATATATATATATGTATATGTATATATATATGTTTATGTATGTATGTATGAAAAGGTGAGTGACCTAATGTGATTTGGGATTCACGGCGCGCACACACACAAGGTGTATGTGTGTGTGTGGTGCTCCGGCCGTACCAAACACACAATCAAGTGTGTTTTTCCCGCTCGATCGTGTCATCACCGGTAGATACCGAGAGCATCTCATTTGTGTATTCTTGTCAACGAATACAAAGGTACAGATTTTTAATGCTTTCGTGATTACTTATCTTATGTATACTTGATGATCCGTGTACGGAATTCGTAATTTTTAAAAAGCTTCTGTTGTGCATTTAATGTGATTAATGTAACAACCTAGTTTTATCTAAACTTAATTATCTGATTTTCGAACCGATAATGTAATATTATTACATTATTTGATTTATAATTTAATTAAGTTATGAAATATTTAATCAAATTATATAAATATTTATATTATGAATTAATAAATTATTAAAGATAATTAAATAAAAGAGATATAATATACAAAAATGAAAGTGGGTTAACTAGCAAATATAACTAGATGAAGTATATAAACGAGATTTATTATTCATTTAAACACTTTTACTCTCTCTCTCTACACACTCTCTCTACCTTCTCTCTAAATTATCTCCCAAACCGACCATCCGATTATCGAGTTTTATACGTCATTGAAAAGACTCGAAGAATTCTACACAAATCTGCTATTCCATACGTGATTTCGTACGAATTTGAGGTAAGAATCGATATTTTTAAGCTTTTAAATTTTCGGTTTTAAGAATAAATTCGAATATAATTATTTTGTATGATTAAAGTTAATTTAGCCTAAGTTTTTAACTAGATTAAGTAAAAAATAAACGAACCTAGGCTTAATACTCATTATATTCGTGATTTATGGCTTTGAAATTTATGTTTAAAAGCTGTAAATATGAACAAATTCGAGATGCCAAGAACAAACTCGAAATGACTAGAACAAATTCGAGTATGGCAAGAATTGAACCAAGTTTCGAGTTTAACCACTAAATTCGAAACTGGATTCGAAATTAATGCTCTATTTCGAATTTAACTATATATTAGAAACTAAGGATTCGAATTTGACAAAGTATTCGAGTTTAGCCATTTAAATTCGAAAGTAGTTATGAGTTTGACATTAAAGTCAAAATCATGCATTCAAAATTAATGATACATTCGAATTTGTTGCCATCCTGTGATTCGAATTTAACCCTTCATTTAACTTTACTTACATATTTATCAAAGCATCTCGAATTTAATGAATATAATTCGAATTTAATTCCTAAATTCGAAACCCACTTCCTAAATTCGAATAAAATGAATAAAATACATAGACGACGCATAAATTAACAAGATACTTAGCAAAATGATTATATATATATATATTAAAAATATATATATATATACTGATCCTTTGAGAATAATAATAAAACAAAGAATGATTAATGAATGAACAAGTTATCAGAATCAGATAAAACAAAGATTTTAAAGATAAAAAGATGATGATAATGATATGATATTGACATGATTTGATATGATAATTCTGGACAGGTTCAGTGAAATTCTGAACAAAGATTTAATGAATTAAAGCGGGTCAAAGATTTGAATTGACAGAGAACAGAATTGACAAAGATAAAATCCTGAGATCTCAGGTGGCAGATTTTTATATCTGTTTGATAAAGACCCAGATCTGTGAGTTATAGATATTTAGATTTAACATGCTTAAATTTCCGATTGAGACATATTGTTGATGCTAGATTTATTTGACATTCATATTACCAGCTGGATTGTGACCTGTGCACACCATGGTTGGGTGTTGCCCAGTGGATCATGATAGCTATTTGACTATCACTTCATATGATATTGCTTTTACAGTTCATTTCAGATATTGCTTTAAGATTACTGCTATCATGACTATGAATACTTATGCTTCATCATTGCATATACTTTGACATTTGATTCAGCTTGATTAGCCTTATTGGTCTACTGTTCTAGACCTGGCTATTTCACCAGTTCTATTGAACTTGGTAATGACCTCCGATGTTCCGCCACGTTGATTTACTGGTAGCTAGCCCAGTATGTGGCTGATCCCCACGATTTAAGCGTGAGCGTGGCCTGAGCATCATCCGACTCTATGGCTACTATGTCTCAATCATGAGGGCTGTAGCGGCAGCCAAGACATATCACGCTAGATTGATGATCCGCTTGACATGCATGTTAATTTGAAAATCTATTTACTCACTAAGAATTTCTTACGGTTGCTACATTAACATTTTTACAGGAAAAGACAAAGGAAAGTCACCTGCCGGACCTAGTTCTTAGGTCTTACACGCTCAAGACAGAAGTTTCATAGACCTCAACTCAGCGACCCCTCTGGGTAGATTTATTTTGATAATATGATGGCATGAACTAGATTAGATAGTACCCTTTATAAGTTTAATTTAAAATCGGTAATCTGTATTAAACTTAAATCCTAATATGCTTATACTGTAATTTATAATTCCACAATTAATTACTCTATCTTAGTTTGATTGATATCGTATTGCATGATGTGGGACCTAGACTGGTGAGAACCGCCCCGCAAGGGGTGGTCTTCACAGGATGGTATCAGAGCCCATAGTTTGAGTGAATCAAGTATTATGTGAGTATACTTGGTCTCAAACTGAAGCAATACATATGTATCAATCATTTAGGTGGTTTGAACTGAGATAGGATGTACAGACTGTTAGGATGGGAAAAAGGGTACATAGATCTAAGCCTGTAAACTGATAGTTAAATGATTTTAATTTTCAGTTTAGATGTCAGGATCAGGATTAGGTGACATACAAAGCAACATGACCCCACAACAAATGTTTGAAATGATGCAACAACTTTTAGCCCAACACTCTGAGCAACAAAATAGATAATGCAAGAACAGTTTCAGGCCAGAGATGAGACCGAAGCTAAAAGACGTGATGATAAAAAGAATAAGCGAAAAGAAAAGCAAATCCAGAATGAAGAATCTGATTCTGATAACTCGAATCTTGAAACCCAAATTGCACAGCCAAAAGGTTGTAATTTAAAGATTTCAAAGCCAGCGGTGCCCTTAACTTTGAGGGTACAGTCAATCCAATTCAGGCGATGGATTGGATTAGTCATACTGAGGAGATTTTCAGAATCTCTGATTGCTTAGAATCGAAGAAAGTGAGTTATGCGTCTGCGTTGTTTGTTGGAGCTGCTCGAGCCTGGTGGAAAATCAGAGAAGTATCTATGGAGAGGAAGTGATTCAGACTTTAGAATGGGAACAATTCTTAGACATGTTCAATGCTAAGTATTGTCCGATTGATCAACGAGACAAGATGGAGGTTCAACTAATGCAGCTGACCCAAGGAACAAAGACTGTTGATGAATACGAGCACGAATTCTCTCGGCTTTGCGGTTACTCCTCATATCTAGTAGCTACTGAGGAAAGGAAGATGAATAGATTCCGCGAAGGGCTCAACCCGAGATACCGACATCCGATGAGTGCGATAAAATACAAGAGTTACTTAGAAATGGTTGAAGCAGCTAGACAGATCGAGAGGGGTTATTTAGAGTACGTCGATCAGCTTTATGCTCCATCAGCAAACCCGACATGTCCTTCTCCACCGAAGAAGAAAAGATTCGGTAGATTTTTCAAGACAAACAAATCCCAGTCTCAACAGCCACAGCAGTATAGTTCACAGTCGAAAGCCCAAGCGTATTCACTAACGAATGAGCCACGATTCTGCAAGAGATGCAAAAAATCACACATGGGGCTATGTAACCCAGATGACGTCACATGCTTTGCTTGCAACAGAATTGGTCACAACAGTGAAGAGTGCCCACAGCAAGGACGCGGATGTGCGAAATGCGGGAAAAAAGGACACTTCATGTATCAGTGTCGCAGCAGGCAACGAGGACAGTCACAGTCGTCAGCTGGAGGATCTACGATGAAGAGTTCAGCTGCTACTCCGACCGCAAGGACTCGAGCTTTTCAAATAACAGCCGAGGAAGCAAAAGAAACACCTGACGTAGTTACTGGTACGTTTCTGCTTAACTCAATCCCTGCTCGCGTATTATTCGATTCTGGTGCTAGTCGTTCTTTCATATCAACATCTTTTGCACAAAGATTATATAAGTCCCCATCAAAGCTTCCTGTTATGATTGATATTGAGACGGCCAGTAATAGTTATGTCATGGCTGATTCTGTATACCGAAACTGCACTCTACTCGTTGATAACATCGTATTCAACCTCGACCTTATCCCGATTCCGTTGAAAGAGTTTGACATCATCATCGGCATGGACTGGCTAATGAATAACGAGGCTACGATCGTCTGCAATCGGCGAATCATCAGAATTAGGTCTTCAGACGGCCGAGTATTGGAAATCAAAGGCGAGAAGCGAAAAGGTGCTCACTGCTTCATTTCTGTTGAAAAAGCGTATAGGTATCTATCTAAGGGTCACGAAACTTATTTATGCTACGTCTCATCTGAATCTAACTCTGAAGCCCCAAAGAAATCCTTAACTGATATTCCAATCGTCTGTGAGTTCCCAGACGTATTCCCGGATGATATCTCTGGAGTGCCACCGGAACGTCAAGTTGAATTTGGAATTGACTTAGTTCCTGGTGCGGCTCCCATCGCTAAAGCCCCTTACAGACTTGCACCTGCAGAAATGCAGGAAATGTCAAAGCAGTTGCAAGAGCTGTCAGAGAAGGGTTTTATCCCGACCTAGTTCATCTCCGTGGGGTGCACCTGTTTTATTTGTAAAGAAGAAAGACGGAACTCTCCGAATGTGCATCGACTACCGCGAGTTTAACAAAGTCACTATAAAGAATAAATATCCTCTGCCCAGGATTGATGATCTATTTGATTAGCTACAAGGAGCAAGCTATTTCTCCAAGATTGATCTTCGTTCTGGGTATCATCAATTGAAGGTAAGAGATGAGGATGTTCCAAAGACAGCCTTCCGAACAAGATACGATCATTACGAATTTCTCGTGATGCCGTTCGATTTAACAAATGCACCAGCGGCGTTCATGGATCTCATGAATCGCGTGTGCAGACCCATGCTGGATAAGTCAGTTATCGTATTCATAGACGATATTCTGATTTACTCCAAAACGGAGGCTGATCATTCTATTCATCCGCGACAATTGCTAGAGTTACTGAGAAAAGAAAGACTCTATGCAAAATTCTCTAAGTGCGAATTCTGGCTCAGACAGGTATAAATTTATATTGTCTTGAGTCATTCTTAAGCGTTCTTTGATTGAATTAAAACTTGAAATTTCACTCTGATTTCTTTCTAGATTCAATTCCTTGGACATGTCATATCTGGCGAAGGCATTTCAGTTGATCCGTCTAAAGTCGAGGCCGTTCAAAAATGGCAAACGCCTCGCAATGCCTCTGAAATAAGAAGTTTCCTTGGATTGGCCGGCTATTATCGGCGATTCATAAAGGACTTCTCAAAGATTGCTGTGCCACTTAAAATGTTAACACGAAAGAATACACCTTTCGTATGGGCGGATAAACAGCAAGAGGCATTTGAAACTCTAAAGCAAAAGCTTATTCAAGCGCCAATCCTAGCCTTACCAGAGGGCAACGATGATTTTGTCGTTTACAGCGACGCATCTGGTACTGGCGTAGGATGTGTTCTGATGCAAAGGGGAAAAGTAATTGCCTACGCTTCAAGAAAATTGAAGGATTACGAGAAAAGTGCACCGACTCATGATCTTGAGTTGGTTGCCGTTACCTTTGCACTGAAAATTTGGCGTCATTATCCTTATGGGACTCGGTGTCAGCTTTACACCGATCATAAGAGTCTCAAACGTCTCTTTACTCAAAAGGATCTGAATATGAAACAGCGTCGGTCCTTGGAGCTTATCAAGGACTATGATTGCGAGATCCTATATCATCCCGGCAAAGCTAATGTTGTTGCGGATGCTTTGAGTAGGAAAGTATATCCGGAAAAGTGTTACTATGCCCTGACTCCTGTCGTATTCTCTTCTAATCTTATCGAGGACATTAGATCTGCTCAATCTGAAGCACTGAAAGAAGAGAATCTTGGTTCTGAAAATTTCAAGGGGCAACTTCAATTTCTATCTATGAATCATTTGGGACTTCATTGTCTCAAGGGAAACCGAATCTGGATTCCTAAATATGGTTCTATCCGCAACACTCTTCTATCTGAAGCCCATCAGTCCAAGTTATTCGTTCATCCTGGCAGCTCAAAGATGTATTTTGATCTGAAAGCCGATTATTGGTGGCCAGGAATGAAGAAAGACATTGGTCTATATGTTGAAAGCTGCAGAATATGTCAAATGGTTAAGGCAGAACATCAAAAACCCTTAGGGGATATGCAACCACTGCCAGTTCCTGAGTGGAAGTGGGAGCATATAACCATGGACTTCATTACGAAGTTGCCTAAGACCAAAAGACAGCACGGCTCCATCTGGGTAGTCGTGGACCGATTAACGAAGTCAGCTCACTTCATACCGATGAAAGAAACATACTCTCTTGATAGATTGGCACAATTGTATATCACAGAAATTATTTCTCGTCACGGTGTGCCAAAGTCTATCGTATCAGATCGTGATAGTCGTTTCACATCTAGATTCTGGCAAGCTCTACAAGACGGGATGGGTACTCGGATCTCTATGAGTACTGCTTATCATCCTAATGCAAATGGCCAGAGTGAGCGTACTATCCTTACTCTCGAAGATATGCTTCGTGCCTGTGTTCTTGATCTAGGTGGTAACTGGGATGACCATTTGCCTCTGGTCGAATTCTCATATAACAACAGTTATCATTCAACGATCAAGATGGCTCCTTTTGAAGCTTTATACGGAAGAAAGTGCAGAACTCCCACCTGTTGGCGCGAAACAGGTGAATCACCTATAGCGGGTCCTGCCCTTCTACAGTTGACTCATGAGAAGATTCAACTCGTCAGAAGGAACATTCTTGAAGCTCAAAGCAGGCAGAAGTCATATTATGATAATCGACACAGATCTATCAGCTTTACAGTTAATGATTGGGTGATGCTAAAGTATCCCCAATGAAAAATGTGGTACGATTCATAAAGAGAAACAAGCTAGCTCCGAGATTCATCGGTCCGTTCAAGATTGTTGAAAACATAGGAAATCAATCTTATCGTCTTGAACTGCCAGTGGACTTATCTGGAATACATCCTGTATTCCATGTCAGTCATCCGAGAAAGAGCTTAGCAGACGAAAGAGAAGTTCAAATACCACACGTTAACTTGCAGATTGATGAAAAGCTTAGAGTGGTTGAAGAGCCAGAATGTATTCTGGACTCGAAGACCAAGAAGCTTAGAAATAAAGATATACAGATGGTGCTCGTCCAGTGGAAACACCACAAAGGTTCGCATCAGTCTTGGGAATCCAGAGATGTCATGAAAGCAACATATCCAAGTCTGTTCGAACATAGCTAACTTCGGGGACGAAGTTTGTGCGTGGTGGAGCCCATTCTGTAACAACCTAGTTTTATCTAAACTTAATTATCTGATTTTCGAACCGATAATGTAATATTATTACATTATTTGATTTATAATTTAATTATGTTATGAAATATTTAACCAAATTATATAAATATTTATATTATGAATTAATAAATTATTAAAGATAATTAAATAAAAGAGATATAATATACAAAAATGAAAGTGAGTTAACTAGCAAATATAACTAGATGAAGTATATAAACGAGATTTATTATTCATTTAAACACTTTGACTCTCTCTCTCTACACACACTCTCTCTCTACACTCTCTCTCTACCTTCTCTCTAAATTATCTCCCAAACCGACCATCCAATTATCGAGTTTTATACGTCATTGAAAAGATCTCGAAGAATTCTACACAAATCTGTTATTCCATACGTGATTTCGTACGAATTTGAGGTAAGAATCGATATTTTTAAGCTTTTATATTTTCGGTTTTAAGAATAAATTCGAATTTAATTATTTTGTATGATTAAAGTTAATTTAGCCTAGGTTTTTAACTAGATTAAGTATAAAGTAAACGAACCTAGGCTTAATACTCATTATATTCGTGATTTATGGCTTTGAAATTTATGTTTAAAAGCTGTAAATATGAACAAATTCGAGATGCCAAGAACAAACTCGAAATGACTAGAACAAATTCGAGTATGGCAAGAATTGAACCAAGTTTCGAGTTTAACCACTAAATTCGAAACTGGATTCGAAATTAATGCTCTATTTCGAATTTAACTATATATTAGAAACTAAGGATTCGAATTTGACAAAGTCTTCGAGTTTAGCCATTTAAATTCGAAAGTAGTTATGAGTTTGACATTAAAGTCAAAATCATGCATTCAAAATTAATGATACATTCGAATTTGTTGCCATCCTGTGATTCGAATTTAACCCTTCATTTAACTTTACTTACATATTTATCAAAGCATCTCGAATTTAATGAATATAATTCGAATTTAATTCCTAAATTCGAAACCCACTTCCTAAATTCGAATAAAATGAATAAAATACATAGACGACACATAAATTAACAAGATACGTAGCAAAATGATTATATATATATTAAAAATATATATATATACTGATCCTTTGAGAATAATAATAAAACAAAGAATGATTTATGAATGAACAAGTTATCAGAATCAAACAAAGATTTTAAAGATAAAAAGATGATAATAATGATATGATATTGACATGATTTGATATGATAATTCTGGACAGGTTCAGTGAAATTCTGAACAAAGATTTAATGAATTAAAGCGGGTCAAAGATTTGAATTGACAGAGAACAGAATTGACAAAGATAAAATCTTGAGATAACTCAGGTGGCAGATTTTTATATCTGTTTGATAAAGACCCAGATCTGTGAGTTATAGATATTTAGATTTAACATGCTTAAATTTCCGGTTGAGACATATTGTTGATGCTAGATTTATTTGACATTCATATTATCAGCTGGATTGTGACCTTTGCACACCATGGTTGGGTGTTGCCCAGTGGATCATGATAGCTATTTGACTATCACTTCATATGATATTGCTTTTACAGTTCATTTCAGATATTGCTTTAAGATTACTGCTATCATGACTATGAATACTTATGCTTCATCATTGCATATACTTTGACATTTGATTCAGCTTGATTAGCCTTATTGGTCTACTGTTCTAGACCTGGCTATTTCACCAGTTCTATTGAACTTGGTAATGACCTCCGATGTTCCGCCACGTTGATTTACTGGTAGCTAGCCCAGTATGTGGCTGATCCCCACGATTTAAGCGTGAGCGTGGCCTGAGCATCATCCGACTCTATGACTACTATGTCTCAATCATGAGGGCTGTAGCGGCAGCCAAGACATATCACGCTAGATTGATGATCCGCTTGACATGCATGTTAATTTGAAAATCTATTTACTCACTAAGAATTGCTTACGGTTGCTACATTAACATTTTTACAGGAAAAGACAAAGGAAAGTCACCTGCCGGACCTAGTTCTTAGGTCTTACACGCTCAAGACAGAATTTTGATAGACCTCTACTCAGCGACCCCATTTTGGTACTAATTGGATGACGGTATTATGGTGATTTGGGTAGATTTATTTTGATAATATGATGGCATGAACTAGATTAGATAGTACCCTTTATAAGTTTAATTTAAAATCGGTAATCTGTATTAAACTTAAATCCTAATATGCTTGTACTGTAATTTATAATTCCACAATTAATTACTCTATCTTTGTTTGATTGATATCATATTGCATGATGTGGGACCTAGACTGGTGAGAACCGCCCCGCAAGGGGTGGTCTTCACAATTAATGTTTATGTTTTTATGAAAAACGATACGAATTCCCAACAGTGGTATCTGAGTCACCTCAAGTAACATAATGATAGTATTATTCGTGTATTTTTGTCCAGCGTTCTTAAAGTTTTGATTTTTAATAATTAAAAGTGTTTAAAAAGTCGAAATCAATAAATAAAATGTTTAAGGTTTTGATTTGGTTTGGAGAAAATCGACCAAAGGTTTTGGAAACCCCATGGTGATTCTCGGCCAACCTTGAAGTTTCTCGGAACTCGAGATTTTGAAACCTTAGTTCATTTTATTTAGTTGATGTTTGATTGTTTAAAAGTGTTTAATTGATTAAAGTCGAAAATTAAATGTTTCGGTTCGCGAAATCAAACCTAGAGATTTCGACCATGGGTTGAGACTCATGATCTCTCGATTATGATGTGGTAGCCGAAGTGATGGATGGTTTATTCCGTCGTGTCGTTTAATTCACGGTTAAACTCGAACGATTAAATTAAATGCGTTAAAATCGAATTAATAAATCAAAAAGTGTTTAGTTATTAATATTTACACATCTGTTACTAAGTTTTCGGTTTTATAAAATTAAAGTAGGAGACTTTATTAGTTTTATTAAATTCACAAATCGGTTTAAATATTATTCGTTTCGATAGTTAAACGATTAATTGGAATATGGAAATCGAAATAATCAAAGTGAGTTGATTAAAGACTTCAATTAATTTCAGCCGTCAAAGGGTTTAATACTACCCTACTTGTTTTCGATTCATATGGGTTATTGAACCTGAGTATGAGTGAGTTAACTAAGTTGGTTCGTTTCCGTTTTCCGGTAATTCGTCGTTTAAATTAAATCGGTTTTAATTAAAAGTTAAGTTTTAATATTGAAATTAAAATTAATGGTAATTTTAATTTATAAACTAGATTTAATTTATGCGGTTAATATTTAGTTCCATAAAATGCATTATTAAATTAAAGGGAATTTAATTTAAGGATTCTATTTTTAAATTGATGAAATCGTGACTTTGAGTTTAATGCTCGGTCATGGTTTAATATTTTGAGATTTAATCTCGACATTAACGTTTTTGGTAGAAATCGTTTAAAACCATAAAAATTATCTTTTTCAGTTTTATTTAGGATGATCAGTTTTCTTAAATCCTTTAATGAAAATATTTTATTGGTAAAAAATTGTTCATTTAGAAAATTGACATTTTAAATAAAGTTTATTTATTTTTGGAAAGGTGTTTTCAATTAAATAATAGTTGATTGATAATTACTTAAAAGAAGTTTAAATTATTTATCAATATTATTTGAAGATAATAACTATATTTATTAAATGTTGTTTAATAAAAGTTTCTTAAAATAGTAAGTTTAAGTTTCAAAGGTGTTTGAATGGTTAATTGAATATTTTAAGAAAAGTATAGTTTTGAAATCCAAAGATAATGCAAAGATGGAATTAAATTTGAAATTTTTCGAAAAAAGTTTCTAATTATGTAAAGTGTTCCTAAATTTCGAGTTTACGAACCATATTAAATTTAAGAACGATATTGGACATGATTACTTCAACTAATGGTTAATTGGTTTTGGAATTATTTTCATGGCAAGATGAAAATGAATTCTGGATTAATTACATGCATTACTGCTTTATGTTTGTGACATAGCCGAGCCTTGAGACCCCTTTGTTTAGATGGTTGTTTATTTAATCTTAATGTTTGCTATTTTTTATTATTGGTTATTTTTGGGAAGGCCTGCGTGCCATTGGAATCCCAGTTTTATAATGTAATCTGTAATAGGTTAGAAAATAGGCAAATGTATTTAGATTAAAATTATGTAAAAATCTTTGCAAAGATGTCCATCAAGAAGAAGGTCATTCATCAAGGACACTTGGTGAAATCATCGGATGCTGAGGCTAGTGGGAGCTGAAAGAGTTCATCCTTCTTGCCTTGTGTGTTGATTTTGTCCCTTAGGTTTGACCTAATTGGTTTGTCCGTATGGCTCTCGGAAACCAATTTAGTTTTTGCAAGGCTATGTCACCATGTGATTATATGTTTTATTTCTTTATGCATTATATATATCTGCGTGGTTGTGGTGACAAAGTAAATAAATAAAAGAAATTAAAACTACAATCATTTTTGATGAAAAATTAAAGTATTTAAAAGGAAGTTTAAATTGGAAACTTTAATTATTTTGTCATGTATTAGATATGACATTTTTATGAAATTAGTTTTTCAGATAAAAAGAGATTTATTTTTAAAATGTCATATGATCAAAGAGTTGAAATTCTTAAAACTGGTACATTAACTAGACTTTTTACCAGAATAGGTGGTGTCTAGGACAGTCTCGCTCGGGCTATGGTTGTAGGAATTTCTGAGAGGTTTAGAATTGAAAGGATCCTGCCCGCTGACTAACCTGACTGTCCATTAGTTCTTGGTAAGAGACTGGTTATAAACCCAAATTAAAAATCTGACACAACACACCTTCCATATAGTGGCACTCACGGTGACCGGTCGTCGTAAGTAGGTTCAGCCTTCGTTGGGTGCTTACACCGCAAACTCGAAGAGCTGTGAGGTGAGCATTGCGGATCCTAAGTGAGACTTGGGCCAGTGAGTTGCAGTTGTTATATGGTGTGTGTCAGTGGTGGTTCCTCAGTAAGACTGTTGCCCAAGGTGTGGATGAGATTAAACATGATCAATTTAAGAAATTGAAAATCTCATAAGATCTAAGAGTTGCAAAGATGTTGTAATTGGTGATAAGTTGCCTACCTGAGTAGCTTATTCATGTAGGTTCATCCTCCGTTGGGTGCATGAATAAGTAAAATGGTTCTTAGGATTAATAAATCATTTTCGAAATTTTGGGTTACTGATTTATTAATGGTTAATCAAATACTAATTTTTGAAAAACTGTTTTAGATTGTTGAAAGAGGTAGAGGTAGAAGCGGTTTAAATAATAACAATGACAATAACGGTAACAACAACAATGATGACGTCAATCTCCCTCCTCAACCTCCTCCTATTGAAAATCCTCCCTAAAAGCGCAAAGTTGCTACTTTGAGGACCATTCGGGAAATGGAAAGGTCAAAAGAAGAAATTCCCTGAACTGGGAATAAGATCTCACTAATGTTCTGGGTACAGAGCGAAAGTCGTGTGTTCTGGAAAGGGCACCAGGACCTGATCCTGCAGAGACTGCTACAGTTGAGGAGAGAAATCTCCACAAGAAGCACTCTGAGGATTCGGTCGATGTTGCCTGTCTAATGCTAGTGACCATGACATCTTAGCTGCGGACTACCCTTGTGGATGTCCCAGCTTACTAGATGTAGGCCGGCTAAAGGATATGTTCTAGACTCAGGCTCGGACTGAGAAACATATACGACTAGGGCTCTGAGCTCCTGCAGAATGGCAGAAGGAACAACCGTAAGATCCCATGTGCTGAAGATGAAAGGTAATCTGGATCATCTTAACAGACTTGGGACTTCCCGTGACACAGGAGATGACCATAGATCTAATTCTCAATTCCTTATTGGAGGGATTTAAGCAATTTGTTTTTTATTATAATATGCGTGGAGAAGATGATTAGCGGGTTGCATCAGATGCTATAGACTGCTGAGGGAGTGATTAAGGAGAGAAGATAGGGAAAGAGACGGAAGGGAAAGTAAGTTTCCAAGCCGGAGGTTAAAGCTAACAAGTAGCTAAAACCTAGAACCAGAGAAGTCAAATCCAAGGATGACAAATTCTTTGAGTGCTAGGAAACTGGGCACTGGGAAAGGAATTGTCCCAAGTACTTGGAAACGGTCAAGGTTGACCGCATTGAGACTTCGTGTATCTGAATCAGTCACTTCTATTGTTCTTGGATATGTGATACCCAATTGAACAAAGTTTCATGCATAATGTCTGCAATGACTAAAATGAAGTGAAAAGAGATGACAGATTCAGTGGGAGCATAGAGACATCTTAGAGAATACTCTGCTGGACACTATTTTTCATGTCATCAGTAGTTTATCATGGTGTAGTAAACAATTTCTGAATTTCTTGCTAGTATTTTTGGGATAAATAAAGAATTTTTGGAGTTAAAAATTTGTTGCTTCAAATTCCTATTGTTTAAGATTACTAAGCCATGATTATAGACTATTGATTCAAGTGGAACTTGAATTGTAACTTGTCAATAGAGATTGGACAAGCTAGTAGTCATATTTAGATAAAAAGGGTTAGCTATGTTGTTGTGTAAATTGTTCAAGTGCTCAAATGCAGTTTCATTGAACTTGTTAATTCTTGAAAGTTAGTTCAAGAGATTATATGAGTTGGATAGTCATCCATGATTATATGAATGAAACTAATAAAATGCAGAATTAAATGAAAAGGAGTTACATGGAGGTTAATTCACTTCACTTGTCAGAAACAATTAAAGACTTGATAAGTCAAGGTTGTTAAGACAAGAAGTATAATTGCGTTTATTAAAATTGCATGTGAAATGTATACGACTTGTGTGATGGTTAGTCAAGTAATAGCATTAAACAGTCGTTGGCAAGCTTGACGGAATACCACAACAAAGTGTTGTAGATAACCAGGTTCTGGTGGTTATGGATACATATCACAAATTTTGAACACAATGTTATTAAGTTAAGATATCTTGTTAAGATATAGATAAACTTCATACTGTCAGATTCAAGACTAAACATCTAAACGTATCACTAGTAGCAATTAATCTGAATTGCTAGAGCTCCTAAATTTTAATCTTGGTGTCTTTATGAGTGATTTACTAGTTCCTCTAAAGATAATGAATATAAATTTGTATGGAAATTCAGATTGGATCTGAATAACATTACAAGAACTTGTAATAAAGAATTAGTGTAATTTTTCAAAGATAAACGGTAATGGAAGTTAAGTCAGTTAACTAGAGAACACTCCCACAAAGATCATGTCTGAAATTAATTTTTCGATAGATCATATTACCGTTACATTTGATAAATGAACAGTAGCATTAAATTGATGGAAGTCATGTTGTGTTTATTGAGATAAAGGAGATCAACATGATATCTTTAATGTCGTTCTATTTTGCATGTTTTAGTAATTCAAGAATAAATTTGAAGTTATTCTAAAATTATTCCATAGCTGCTTGTTGTCGTGGGAACCACAACAAGAATTAAAAAGGCTACTGTGGTTTTTGGTTGATATTCATGGGTGATGAATATAGAAAAGGTTCGACCAAATTCACAGGTATTTGTTGCGAACAAATATTGGATTGACTCACCGCCTGAGACCACTATATGGATCATAGTCATGAGTCGTCTCAAAAAGGTAATCCTTAGTACCTGAGATGTCTACGTACTTTAGTGCGGGTGCTGCTGTACATTTGACCTAACCTAACGTCATCCGTAACTGGGTGATCATAACGGTTCGAGGCTGGTTGCAGTGGGAGTCGTGTTGGACGCCTAAATAGTCAATATGGGATTTGCACCTTCTTTTAACTAAGAAGAGATATTTCTGGACCCCTCGACGATCGATACTGACAAAAATGCATGGCCGTGCTCGAACAATACTGATGTGTTCTAATCTGTCTATTATAGTTCAGTATGAGATTAGGGAGTCGAGAAACATAATCGTGTTTGCTACGATTGATCTAATCCATGCCTAGCTTTCACATTGAAATATCGCGATGCATGGGATATAACCTAAGTTTTCTTTTTGGAAGGCTGTTTCAACAAGAATGCCTGATTGAGAGTCAGAGTTTTTATGACCTTGGTTGCCTAAAGTGTCTAGCCATGACCTCCTTTAGGCGCATGCTGCAGGACAGTATGTCGTCTTACACAAGTGGGAGTATGTTAGTATATAGTGTGTAAAGATAAAATTACTACTGCATCATGACTGATTTCATAAAACACTTAAGGGTCACACCGATGAGCACAACTGAGCAGATTCAATTAAACTATTGAATAAATAATATTGGATATTGTTTATGACACGAAATGATCATTGAGATTAAATTAATGGATGATTAATTATATCTCAAAGTATGGGGATTAAAAGTGCAATATTGGATATTGTAGTGATTTAATTATCATTGGATGATAATTAAATAATTATCTAGTCTTTTATTTATGATTGGATATTAAATAAAAGATTGATTTATTTGAATAAGTATTATCATCTATTATTAGATAATTGGATTGATAATTATTAACAAATAAATAGAGATAATTATAAATAATTATCTAGTCATTTATATATTATTAGATAATATATAAAAGATAAATATTATTTAATAGATATATAATTATAGAGATAATTATATAAGGTTTAAATAATAAAGATAATTATTAATACACACACGACCATACATATTAGAAATACATAGTGATATATATATATATATATATATATATATATATATATATATATATATATATATATATATATATATATATATATATATATATATATATATGAAAAAGTGAGTGACCTAATGTGATTTGGGATTCACGGCGCACACACACACATAAGGTGTATGTGTGTGCGGTGCTTCGGCCGTATCAAACACACAATCGCGTGTGTTTTTCCCATTCTTCGTGTGTTCGATTGCACACTTGGCACCGCTCGATCGTGTCATCACCGGTGGATAGCGAGAGCATCTCATTTGTGTATTCTTGTCAACGAATACAAAGGTACGGATTTTTAATGCTTTCATGATTACTTATCTTATGTATACTTGATGATCTGTGTAAGGAATTCGTAATTTTTAAAAAGCTTCTGTTGTGCATTTAATGTGATTAATGTTTATGTTTTTAAAAGGACTAAAGCCGTACAATAGCAGTATACTTTTTAAGGTGTATCGATATAGTACGTGTACTTTTATATTGTTAATATGATACTTTTACTTTTTTATGACCGATTATTTCGTCTAGCTTTGCGCAGTTGTGAGAGAATCGTCGGTACAAACTTGTTCACCGTTGGATCTGCGTGAAATTTGAGGAGAATCTTCGCAACACATAGTTCTTCGATCTGGACGGTGGAGATAGTCATTGGAGATTTGTACAGAGGTCTTTAGGTGTTTGAAATTGGCTGTGTTGTGTGATTTCTCCTACCAGGTTATCACAAGGGCGAGAGAGTGTATTTGATGCTTCAATTATGAAAATTTGAACATTAATAAAAAGAGAAATTTCACTCTTAACAGGTATAGCCAGTATCCGGTTACCAAATGTATCATATTGGTATGAAAAAATGTAGTACACGTATCAAATTTGAACAGTTCAGAAAGTATACGTGTAATATGAATAATTAAAATAGTACACGTACCATATCGATACATTTTAAAAAGTACACAAGTATTCTACAGCTTTAACCCTTTTTAAAAAGCTTCCGCTGGGTCATTAATGTATTTAACTGCCAGTAGACCGGATATTATGTTTTCTACGTGTGTTTGTGCTAGATATCAGGCACATCCTAATTAAAGAATCACATTTGGCTGCGGTCAAATGCATTTTAAGATATCTGAAGGGAACACCAAAATTAGGTTTGTGGTATCCCCGAGAATCCTCATTTACATTAACTGCCTTCTCCGATGTTGATCACGCAGGTGACAAAATGGATCGGAATAGCACATCAGGAGCAGTACAATTCCTAGGTGACAAACCCGTTTGCTGGTCATCCAAGAAACAACATTGTGAATCCCTGTCAACAGCAGAAGCTGAATACGTAGCAGTATCATCATGCTATTCATAAGTGTTGTGGATGAAGAGCCAACTCAGAGATTACAGGTTTACACCACAAAAAATTTCCATTTACTGTGATTCACAAAGTGCTATAGCAATCGCTTCAAATCCGGTGCAACATTCAAAAACCAAACAATTTGACATCCGATATCACTTGATAAAAGATCATGTAGAAAATGGTAATATAGAATTATATATTGTACCTACTGAATATCAATTAGCTGATTTGTTTACCAAAGCCTTTATTGAAAAAAAATTTATTTTTTTTGTATACAAATTGGGTATGTTGAATCGTTAAGATGTAAACATTCAGTTGTTACAAAATATAATTTTAAATTTACATTTTTTATTTGATTAAATATGTTGTTAATCTCATATGATTTTAAGTTTAATTTTTCAGAGTTTAACAGATTCAGATTGCCATGTGTAGGTAGGGGTGTAAACGAGCCGAGCCCGAGCCCGTTTAAACTCGAGCTCGGCTCGTTTAAAAGTACTAGGCTCGAGCTCGAGCTCGGCTCGCATCGAGCTTCGTATGTGAAGCTCAAGCTCGGATCGTGAATAATTTTCCAAGCTCGAGATCGGCTCGGGCTCGACTCGTTTATTATATATTTTAATTTTTTTAAGTTAATCTTTAAATAATAATATAATATATATAACTTGTTATTTTAATATATTTATGTTTATTTAATCCATATATTATATATTTATTAATTTAAAATACACACACACACAGATATATATATATATATATATATATATATATATATATATATATATATATGTAGGCTCGTTTAAGCTCATTTAGGCTCGCGAGCTCGATATGTGAAGCTCGGGCTCGAGCTCGTTTATTAAACAAGCTCGAATTTACGCTCGAACTCGGCTCGGGCTCGTTTAATTCGAGCCTTTAGCGAGTCCAGATCGACTAGCTCGGCTCATTTACACCCCTATGTGCAGTGGGAGCAGACAGAAAGTTTATCTGATTTTTAAAATATCGGATAAATTTTCAACTGTTTTTTTGTAGGGGGAGCTGTCATTTAAAGAGATATTCATCTGAAGGGGAGCAAAAATCAAGGGAGAGCAACAATTTTTTTACCCTTTATTTTTTTGTTGGTTAATTTTTTTTTTAGTTTTTGTTTGTTCAATTTTTTGTTAGTTGTTATTTTTTTATTTTTGTGTTTGTGTGAAATTTTTTTGTTTTTTGATTTGTACATAAATGGGCTTAGAATGTTTAAAAGAGAGAATGGGCTTACATAGTTTTTTAAACTGGGCCGGGTGGAAATTCATATTTTCAAATTGTCTATAAATTTGAAATTTGAATTTCACATTCACTTTTTTCACTTCCTCGGTTACTATTCAGTCTCTTCTCCAAAAACCCATTCTCAAGTTATCTTACAAACGAAGAAACCTCATTACTGATCAAGTTTTTCAATTTCTGAACAAGAAAATTGTAAGTATGTGTTAGGCACAAAAAGGCCTAAGTCAAACCTGCTCTACATCTTAGGGGGAGATTTTTAATCAAACCTGTTTGATGCATTTGAAGGTATAATTTAAGGCATGTTCATGCCTTATTGAAACCTGATAAGTGATTTGCAATATGAGTCAAAGTTGTTTACCCTGTTGCATTTGTTGCAACTAAGGCAGATTGCCCAAGCTGTTCTATTCTGTTGAACAGGCTGGACATAAACTGTCCACGCTGCTCTATCTTGTTCAGCAGCTTGGACAAATTCTAAGTGTTCTGTTCTTTGTGAACAGACTAAACACTTTATGGAATATGTTTCCATGTCCTCATGTATTGTTTTGGACTACAAGATCAGCTTACAAAGTCGAAGACAAAAGTGGAAAACAGAAGCTGCAAAGACTGCCTATGCTGTTCTATTACATGAAGACAAAGTGGATATTTGAAATGGGTGACAGACCATTTCTTATATCAAAATGGCCTTAACAGAAGATGAAAGGTTCAAAGTTGACATTCCTCTTTTAGTTAAAGCCTTTTACAACAGAGACAAAAAGGAAAAGACAAAGATTCTGCAATATAAAGACAAGTCTGCTTTGTTAGATGTCAATACCGTCCCTTACGGGGCAGTCCTGAATCACTAGGTCCCAAGGAGCAATACAGCGTCAATCAAAACTAAGATAGATTAATATAGTGCGGAATTAAGTCATTATAGAAATTAGGATTATTATACAATAAGTTCAAATCAAAACTACAAAAGAGCACCAGGACACTAATCTAATACATAATCACAACATATAGCATTGATCTACCCAAACCACCACCATTATTGCCTTCAATCAATACAAATTGCAGATTCAGTAGTGGTCTAATGACTTCAAAATTTCGAGCGAGCAGATCATAAAGACTTGGGTCAGCTGGACCTTTTCTGTTGGGAAATAGTTTAAGTAGGTTCAAGCTGTTAGTTAGACTTATCAAACTGTTAGTAGAGTTTATATGTAAATCCAAAGTTCATGCTGCTAGTTGAAGAAACTCGAGCTGCCAGTGTAAAAGTTCAAGCTGCCAGAGTAAATCAACTCGAGCTGCTCTGTTCAAGCTGTCAAGTGATTCAAGCTGCTCAACAGTTTCATAAACAGAATGTGCTGATTTTCAGGAAAAGATATCTACACGAAGATTCCAGCATATCTACTATCAGAGAAGTCATAGTCTTTCAAGGAAACAAATCAAGAAGCAATATAAATACATAGAATAGGTCTTTCTATTGCATAGGAGTTTTCTGCATATTCAAGTTTGTAATTGCTTTTTGTTTAAGTTTTCATAAGCCTCTAAGGTTGTAAAACCCTAAGAACAGTTTGTGTTCTTCGTCTAATCAAACAGATTAGAGGTGATTGTAATCAGTTAAATCAGCAATACAAGCAGTTTTGATTATTTCTTGTGTTTATCTGCTATTAGTTCTGAATGCTTTTGCTAAAATAATTAAGTGTTATTCCGCAAACTTCTTAATTAAACTTTGATTCAAAGCAAGATTATTGATTTATACACTGATAAATTCAAATCAGTTAGTCTTGGTTAATTAGTTTTAGATCCTGACAAGTGGTATCAGAGCCACATGTCGTTCTTTGTTTTTCAAAGTCGAAAGTTTTCTTTTAAATTTTTAATCTTTTGCAATGGAATTTGAAAATAGCAGCAGTGGATCTGGGCAAGGACTCAAAGTGCCTATGCTCAAGCCCACTGAGTTTGAGATGTGGAAACTCAGGATTAAACAGCATATTCAATTTATTGATTATGCCATATGGGAAACTGTTGAATTTCCTCCTGTAGTTGATCCAGAACTTGATGATGAGGGAAAACCAGTCAAAACTCCTCTAAAAACTGAACTTGAAAGAAAGGCTAGAATGAATGAAGTGAAAGCTCTTACACTCTTACAAATAGCCATTCCTAATTCTTATCAACATCAGTTCAAAAAGTTTTATACTGCTCATTCTCTTTGGAATGCTTTAGAGAAAAGATTTTCTGGTAATGCCAGTACCAAGAGAAATCAAAAAGATCTTTTGAAACAGCAGTATGAGAACTTTTCTGGTGGCAAGAATGAAAACCTTACTCAAATTTTTGACAGGTTCAACAAACTGATAAGTGAATTAGAAAGTGCAAAAGTCAGTCTGGATCAAGATGAAGTCAACAGAAAGTTTCTCAGATCTCTTGGAGAAGAATGGACAGTTTATGCTGCACAATGGAGAACAAAAGACACTCTTGATGAGATAGAACTGGATGATCTGTACAACAGTCTGAGAGTGTTTGAGACTGAGATTGATACTAAAAAGAAATCCTTTTCTTATAATCACAATAATGCTCTTCTGTCTTCTGAAAAATCTAATAGCAGTGATTTCTTTTCAGGTGGTGATGTCAACTCTGCTGAAGCTCACTATGAGGCTTTTGTCGCCAATGATGGACTATTTGCTCTAAATGCTGAAGACTTAGAACAAATTCATCCAGATGATCTTGAAGAGATGGATTTAAAGTGGCAACATGCAATGCTGACCATGAGGGCCAAAAGGTTTCTTAAAAGAACTGGAAGGACCAACTTTTGTAGGTCCCGAAAGGTTCCCAAAGTATATAGTAATAAACTGTAGAGGGGGGGTGAATACAGTATTTAAAAACTACACACTCTTTTTCTCAATGTTTGTATGTATTATCAACAAATGTTAATTACAAACAAGCTTGACTGCGGAATTGTTCAAGCTGAGATGACAGAATACAACAGTATGGTTTCTAGTCTAAGACACACTCACACTAGATTACAATGAACACACTCACTAAGATGCACTCACTGTATTTTACAAGACTTTAAGGAACAGCTTTGGTAAACAGCTTAGACACACAGAAGCTTGTTTACAGAAGATTTGCATGCATGAATATCACACTTGCACGTTCACTCTTGGTTTAAGCACTTAGCTTTCTTCACATTCTTTCTGACCTTAGAAGCTTCCTTTTATACTCACTTAGAGGATCTAAGAGAAACATCTTCATTGGGCAGAATGAAAAAGGAGAAGTCTTGTTTGAAAAGACAATATAACTTTTCTGCACTTTTCTGAAAAGCAGACTTGCCTTCTCTTGTGCAGAACTTTTGTCTTTTTACTTTCTACTGTTGCATTGCCTTTAACCATTTTAGGAATGTCAACTTTGCGTCTTTCTTCCTTGTAAAGGCCTATTTTGATATAAGAAAAAGGTCTGTCACCCTTTTTCAAATATCCGTTTGTCTTCATGTAACAGAACAGCTTGGGCAGGCTGAGCGGTTCTGCTTTCCACTTTGTCTTCAACTGTGTAAACTGATCTGGTAGTTAAAAACAATACATGATGACTTGGAAACAAATTCCATAAAGTGTTTAGCCTGTTCACAAAGAACAGGTTCTGTTCACAAAGAACAGAACACTTTAAAAATGCCCAAGCTGCTCAATAGTGTAGAGCAGCGTAGACAGTTTATGTCCAGCCTGATCAGCAGACTGATCAGCTTGGACAAACTGTCTTGGTTGCAACACATGCAACGTATAGAACAGCTTTAGACTGATATTGCAAATCATTTTCAGGTTTCAATAAGGCATATAACAGGCCTTAAATACAACCTTCAAATGCATCAACAGGTTTGATTATAAAATCTCCCCCTCAGATGAAGAGCAGGTTTGACTGAGGCCTTTTTGTGCCTAACAATCTCCCCCTATTTGCAATAACCAGTCCAAGCTGGTTTTGTCAAAAATCACTATATATTTTTACAGTACATTTGCTGAAATAAAATTACAACATTACAGTAAAGTAAAAGATCAGTTTATATATACACTGATTCTTGACTATACTTGAACAACATATGTTCTTACAAAAGTACAACTAATGTGCTAATGTATTTTACAACTAATGTAAAAAATAAAAAAAATTACAACTAATGTAATTGTGTACAACTAATGTACAGAGTGTACAACTTATGTACAAGATTTGGACTGTTTGAGACGGGAGCAGATAATGGCAAGCCTGTCCAACTAATGGACAGCTTCCATTCTTCACCTACCCAGATGGCAGGTGGACTTCATTCGACAGGGGGTGGCATCCCTTCTTTGAATCTTTTTAAAAGTTCTTCCCTTGTTTCTTCATGTTCTTCAAGTTCAGCTGTAAGAAACATAAAGTTAGAACTTTGGAGCTCACCTCTGTCATAAAATCCTTTCAGCTCTTCCCAGACAGCTGCTCTCCATTGGCTGGACTGACTGAAGGAGGTGGCAATTCTGACGGCTGCAAGCTGCTTAAGACCAACTTTGTGTAGGTCAGAAGCTCTTTGAAAACATTTCTTCTGAGATAAGGGATCCACAAAAAATGCCCCTAACTCAGGCTCTTCAATCACTTTGCCATCTTAAAATTCAACTCCTTCAGGCAGGCTGTGGTCAACTCCTTTAATTTCCACAGCATAATCTCCTTGTTCAATCATCATAAGGAGTTCTTCCAGCTCTGAATCTCTCTTTTTTCCTTCTGGCCTTGATTTTAGGGGATATCACAGAGACACCCTCTTTGACTTCTTTAGGGATCAGGCCCAACTCACTCACTCTCTCCATCAGCTTCTTTATGTATGCCCTGATAGTCTTAGCCGTTTCTGACTTAGACTGGCTCAGGGCAACTGCCAGTCCCACCCATTCCCTGTAACCCATTTGAGCCACATCAGCGTGATCATATGATTCCAATTCAGGGCCTGTTGCACCCATCCTTGTGATCTGAAGTTTCCACTGAGTGCCTTTTCTTGATATGGGAACAGCGTTGACAATTCCTTCCTTGGCCAGCCTTCTAGTAGCAACATCATGAAATTTCTTTTTGGCCAAGTTGTCAAAATGGAATTTGGCTCTGGCAGAAGGTACTGTTGATTTGGTCACTGAGAC
>JAANYP010006933.1:417500-445580 GCA_020465985.1 Centrapalus pauciflorus | reverse complement strand
CATCCACCTGTTGTGCTTTTCCTGTCTAACCTGCAGCCTGCAAAATCAGAATCTGAATAACCTGTTAGTTCAAGGCTTGAGTCTTTGGGATACCAAAGACCCAAACCTGGAGTACCCTTCAGGTATCTGAAGATTCTTTTAACAGCTGCAAGATGTGATTCCTTTGGATTAGCTTGGAACCTAGCACATAAACAGGTGGCAAACATAATATCAGGTCTGCTAGCAGTCAAGTATAGCAAGCTCCCAATCATGCCTCTGTAAGCTGTTACTGAAACAGCTTTGCCACTGGCATCAGCATCCAATTTTCCATTGGTTGCCATTGGGGTTTTAATAGGAGAACTTTGATCAAATTTAAACTTTTTCAAAAGATCTAAAGTGTACTTTCTTTGATTTATAAAAATTCCAGTTGAGGTTTGTTTAACCTGTAATCCTAAAAAGAAAGTTAGTTCTCCCATCATAATCATTTCATACTTGGATTTCATGAGTAATGAAAAATTCTTGCATAGTTGCTCATTAGTAGAACCAAATATTATGTCATCCACATAAATTTGAACAAGCATAATATCAGACTTCACCTTCTTTATGAACAATGTGGTATCCACTTTACCTCTGGAGTACCCATTGCTCATAAGGAATTCAGTAAGAGTGTCATACCAGGCTCTAGGGGCTTGTTTGAGACCATAGAGAGCTTTGTCTAACTTATAGACAAAACCTGGGTGTTGTTCATTTTCAAACCCTGGAGGCTGCTTGACATATACTTCTTCTTGCAGCTTCCCATTCAAAAATGCACTCTTCACATCCATTTGAAATACCTTTATGCTCTTATGAGCAGCATAGGCTAGATACAAACGAATTGCTTCTAGCCTGGCCACAGGAGCAAATGTCTCATCATAGTCAATGCCTTCCTCCTGTCTGTAGCCCTGAGCAAACAGTCTTGCCTTATTTCTAATGACATGACCTTGCTCATCCATTTTGTTCCTGAAAACCCATTTTGTGCCAATTATTGTTTTTCCTTTAGGGGCAGGACCAGCTTCCATACTTTGTTTCTCTCAAACTGATTGAGTTCTTCTTGCATGGCAGTGATCCAATTGGCATCTTTTAGTGCTTCATCCACCTTCTTTGGCTCCATCAGTGAAACAAAACTAGAGAACATACAAAAGTTCCCTAAGCTGTCCCACCGAGTTTGTATCCCTTTATTGATGTCACCAATTATTTGATCATTGGGGTGACACCTTATCCACTTAGGATCATTTTTCAATGATGACTTACCAGAGTTGTTAACATCTTCAGCAGGTCCTGTTGAACAGCTCTCAAGATTTTCAGACACACTGTTGTCTTGAGCCTGTTCACTTGTTGAACATGTTTGACCACTGTTGAACATATCAGCAGAGGAACTGGGGAAATCAGCATTGATAGGTTCTGGACATGCAGTTGTAATTAAGTCAGTACATTTATTCACACAGGGTGTATTGACATAATCATCATCATGTCCATTATGATTAGCAGGTTCCACACTGGGTGTAGTGGAAGCTTTTGAGTCCTCTTTATTGATTGAATGCATCAGATCATCAAAGTTGAGGTCTCCTGAAACTGATTCAGGAACAGCTTTGGTGGAGGCATTCTTGGACTCTTCAAAGGTGACATTGATAGATTCATCTATCACCTTTCTTTTGTTGTTGTATACTCTGTAGGCTTTGGAGATAGAAGAGTAACCAACAAACACTCCTTCATCAGCTTTAGGTTCAAATTTTGACAGCTGGTCCCTTTGATTCAGAATGAAACATGGACATCCAAACACATGGAAATAGCTGACATTTGGCTTTCTCCCTTTGAGCAGCTCATAGGGGGTCTTGTTGAACCTTTTCACCACTAAGGATCTGTTTTGAGTGAAGCAGGCAGTGTTGACAGCTTCAGCCCAAAATGATGAAGGCAAACCTGATGCACACAGCATGGTTCTGGCAGCTTCAATGAGAGGTCGGTTTCTCCTTTCAGCAACTCCATTTTGTTGAGGAGTTCTTACTGCTGAAAAGTTTTGAGTGATTCCTTTCTCTTCACAGAAGTCTTCAAGAGTACTGTTTCTGAACTCAGTACCATGATCACTTCTAAGCTGCTTTACTTGGGCAGAGTTCAGCATTTCCATCTTTTTAACAAATCCAATAATTTCTCTCGCAGCCTCTCCTTTGCTCTTCAAAAAGATCACCCATGTGTACCTGGAGAACTCATCAACCATTACAAGAGTGTATCTTCTTCCTCCTAGACTTGGGACATTAATAGGTCCAAACAAGTCCATATGGATTAAGAAGAGTGGAGTATCAATAGAGAAATTATGTTTGGATTTAAAAGATGTTTTTCTCTGCTTGCCTTTCTCACAAGCTGTGCATAATCTATCTTTGGCAAAAGTAATAGAAGGCAAACCTGTCACCAACTCTTTCTTACAGAGTTTATTGATGTTCTTGAAGTTCAGGTGTGACAATCTTCTATGCCATAACCAGTTTAGATCAGCGTTGGTTCTTGTGAGAAAACAGGTTTCAGTTGTGGGATCAGCAGAATGCATATCCACAACATATACACCTTTCTTTCGTTGAGTACACAGCACAACTTTGCCTTGGGAATCCAATATGTAACCCAGGTGCTCATCAAAGTTAACCTTGTAGCCAGCATCACACAGTTGACTTATGCTAACAAGGTTATGTTTTAGTCCAACCACATAGGCTACCCTTTTGAACACTGCAGCACCAGCTTTAAGAGTTCCATATCCCTCAGTGGATCCCTGTACATTGTCACCAAAGGTGACTTTTGGCCCTTTTTCAGGCCTGATATCACTCAGCAGTTCTTTACAACCTGTCATGTGCCCTGAGCAGCCACTGTCCAAGTACCAAACCTGGGAAGGTTGTTTTTCCTGCAGAGTGAGAAGAGAATTATTAGTTATTTTTAGGGGAACTCATCACACAGATGAGTTCTCCTACTTCATCAACACTTGTTGATGGATTTTGAATGTCCACACTAATATTCCCTATTTGACTGGTATCAGTTTGAATACCATCCTCAGTGACTATGTCATTTCCACCACTGCTTGTAACAGCTGTGAGGGAAACAGCAGAGCCAACAGGCCTCATGTCCTCAGATTCAGGACAGTCCTTGGCCAGATGTGTCTTCTTCCCACACTTATAACATTTTCTCTTTTTGGTGCTTTTGGAAGAAGGTCCTTCAGAAACACATTCTGAACTGTTTTTGTTGATTCTTTCAGCAGGTTTAGCAATTTTTGCAGAATCAACAGCTTGTGTGGTAAGTTCATAGGCCACAGCTTTGACTGTCTCTTCTTTCCTCTTTTTGGGAGGACAGATGTCAAAGACAGGAAGCTTGATTGGCCTTTGAGCTTCCACAGGTTTGGGAAACTTATTCCCAGTTGTCTCAGTTTGAGCAATGGCTTTGCCTTTGCCCCTACTGAGTTGTGATTTATGCTGCCTATCAGCATACTCACTGTGTTTGGTTTTGAAAAACTTATTTTCATTTTAAACCAACTTACCACCATGATTTGAAAACTTATTTGAAATCACAGCAGTTTTGTTTTCAACCTGAGACTTACCCTTGTTGAAAACAGGCTGCTTACTTTTTGAAAACTTATTTTCAAAATGTTTAGCATCAAAAGGATTAACATGGTTTTTACCAACAGCTTTGGACTCTGAACCTGTTTTGTCAACAGGCTTAGCATCCACAGCTTTAGTTTGAGCATGTTTTCCTTTCTTCTGCTTGTGTGAGCTAGCAGAGCACTTAGCAGGCTGTTTTGGAGAACAAACTCCAACATCAGCTTTTGAGCTGAGTTCACACAAGCTGTCAGTATTTTGAGGCCTGACAAACCTGTTTGTTGAAATAAGTTTACCATTCACATTTTGGATGAATGTATTTGGAAGTTCACCAAGAGTGGACAAGTCTTCTTTCAAATTACTTATTTCAACAATGGAAGCTGCTGTGTCAAGATCCCCTCCAAGATAGGCTTGGATTTGAGCAGGAATCTGTTGACTGATACAATGGCTGACTTTTTGTGCAGATTGGCACCAAGAGTCAACTATCTTTTGAAGCTTAGCATGCTTTATATCTGTTTCTCTCTTTTCTTCCAGTAAAATGGAGTTGATGTGTTTTAATTCATCAAGCTCAGTTTCCAACTTATGGAAACTGTCCAGTTTACTGGATTTAGTTTTAAGATCAGCTTTAAGCTTAGAGATTTCAGATAATAAAGCATCATGCTTCTCAACAGCAGCTTTCAGATCAACAAGCATGTATTCAAACATTTTAACTTTTTCTTCAGAACTGTAAGCCATAAAATTTTGTACCTTATACATCATTGTAGGATTCCAGTTCTCCAAGCTGCTGAAGGCTTCAGCTTCAGCCATGTCCTGTTTGAAACTGCTTGTTGATGGAACATCAGAGTTGGCCATCAGACACTGATTATCTTCTTCATCAGATGATGAATCAGATTCCTCCCAGTCACATGTCTCAGCCATGAGTCCCTTCTGGCGATTGGAAGACACAGAGTTTTCCAATTTCCTCAGCTTAGCCATGGCCATAAGGTACTTAACCCTATAGCCATCATCCCTGTTAGTCTTGATAGGTTTGGATGACTGACCAACAGCTTTTGACACACAGTCAGCAGCTATATGGCCAGTTTTGCCACACTTGAAGCACTCAGCCTTGGATTTGTCAAATGCTTTCTTTTTGCCAGCACTTGCACCTCCTTGTAGCATACTTCTTCCAAATCTTCTCTTGCTGAACTTTTTGACAAGCATAGCTATCATTTGCTCATCATCTTGTTCAGTAAGATCTGCAGCCTCTTCTTCTTCAGACACCTCCTCCTTATCATCATCCTGTTGATCAGGTTGAGTGAACACATCACTCACCTGATTAACAGACTGTCTCACATTAGCCACAAAGGCAGTACCTCTTCTGGACATTTCCAAGGCATTCCTCTTTTGCTGCCTTGATTGTTCATCATTCAGTAAGGATCCATACAGATTGACCAGATCCATACTTCTGATAGTACCTGAGTTTCTTAGGATGGTTGAGAAATAGTTCCACTCCTCAGGTAAAATGTCCAGAAACTTGTTCACCAAAGTAAGACTGTCCTTGGTGATCCCAACAGCTTTGAGATCATTCACCAGAGCAGTGAACCTGGTGTAGGTTTCTGTGAGAGACTCCTTTGGTTTGGCAAAGAAGAGTTCATACTGTCTAACAAGATTGTTAATCCTGTTGTCCAGTGTGATTGTGGGTCCATCATAGACGGTACACAGAGTATCCCACATCTCCTTTGCAGTCTTCATCTTCTCAACCTGCTTGAACACATCATCAGGAAGAGAAATGACCAGGTTGTTTCTGGCCTTTGCATCCAGAGCTACCATTCTCTTGTCTTCATCAGACCATTGAGCTTTTGCTTTCTCAAAGGTCCTGATTTCAGGAGCAGCTCCTTCAACCGCTGGAGTTATTGTAGTAACAGAGGTTGGCACATAGGGACCCTCCATCACTATCTCTGGCAGTTGTACATCCAGATTCTCTAAATAGAGCATCATTCTGCACTTCCAACCAGAGAAGTTTTGATGATTAAATTTTGGAGGCTTGCCCATAGAGCCATTGTCATAGTAAGAAGAGTTTGCAGCACTGTTGTCCATGGAAACTTGGGATTATGAGAGATCTAGAATGACACACACTCTAAACTGCTCTGATACCAGTTGTAGGTCCCGAAAGGTTCCCAAAGTATATAGTAATAAACTGTAGAGGGGGGGGTGAATACAGTATTTAAAATCTACACACTCTTTTTCTCAATGTTTGTATGTATTATCAACAAATGTTAATTACAAACAAGCTTGACTGCGGAATTGTTCAAGCTGAGATGACAGAATACAACAGTATGGTTTCTAGTCTAAGACACACTCAAACTAGATTACAATGAACACACTCACTAAGATGCACTCACTGTATTTTACAAGACTTTAAGGAACAGCTTAGGTAAACAGCTTAGACACACAGAAGCTTGTTTACAGAAGATTTGCATGCATGAATATCACACTTGCACGTTCACTCTTGGTTTAAGCACTTAGCTTTCTTCACATACTTTCTGACCTTAGAAGCTTCCTTTTATACTCACTTAGAGGATCTAAGAGGAACATCTTCATTGGGCAGAATGAAAAAGGAGAAGTCTTGTTTGAAAAGACAATATAACTTTTCTGCACTTTTCTGAAAAGCAGACTTGCCTTCTCTTGTGCAGAACTTTTGTCTTTTTACTTTCTACTGTTGCATTGCCTTTAACCATTTTAGGAATGTCAACTTTGCGTCTTTCTTCCTTGTAAAGGCCTATTTTGATATAAGAAAAAGGTCTGTCACCCTTTTTCAAATATCCGTTTGTCTTCATGTAACAGAACAGCTTGGGCAGGCTGAGCGGTTCTGCTTTCCACTTTGTCTTCAACTGTGTAAACTGATCTGGTAGTTAAAAACAATACATGATGACTTGGAAACAAATTCCATAAAGTGTTTAGCCTGTTCACAAAGAACAGGTTCTGTTCACAAAGAACAGAACACTTTAAAAATGCCCAAGCTGCTCAACAGTGTAGAGCAGCGTAGACAGTTTATGTCCAGCCTGATCAGCAGACTGATTAGCTTGGACAAACTGTCTTGGTTGCAACACATGCAACGTATAGAACAGCTTTAGACTGATATTGCAAATCATTTTCAGGTTTCAATAAGGCATATAACAGGCCTTAAATTCAACCTTCAAATGTATCAACAGGTTTGATTATAAAATCTCCCCCTCAGATGTTGAGCAGGTTTGACTGAGGCCTTTTTGTGCCTAACAATAACTACCGACTCCAGGCGATCCATTCTGGAATTAAGCTGTTCCTGGACTTGCAGAATCAAACGGTTAAGCGCATCAATCTTGTCCGAAAGCTCCGATATTTGATGATGGACTGAATGGGAACCTGGTGGGGGGCCAGCTTCGGAGGTGACACCCTTACCCTTGATTAGTGAAAGAAGGGCGGTGTGACGTTCCTCGGCGGCTTCCATTTGGGCGTCCAGGTCAGCCCGGGTAATCACTCCGGCAGCACGTAATGCTGCCGTTAGCATCTCCAGATTGATTGGGACATGGCCTGAAGTGGATGGCGTTGATGGAACCACTTCAGGTCTTCCTTCCGTCATTTCTGGCTCCACTAAGGGAAGCTCAGATCCGGAAGTTTGTTGAGCTGCCACAGAGGCAGCTCTTGAGGATGCCACAGAGGCATCGTGCGTCGTGTGAATTTGTGGGGATGGAATCGTGAAAGAAAGAAGTTCGGTCACGTGGGGAGGAGTGTGACCTCTTTCAACACCGCCACTCTCCGAATGAGTGGGCGATGGAGTATGTGGTAGTTCCCCGTGGAATGAAGTGGTTTCCCTTTGAGGGGAAACCAAGTGGGTGGTGGGGGTGATTTCGACCGCTGGACAGACGGTCTTATGATGAGGAGTCCGGCTTATAGGGCTTAGTTCAACCTCAGATGGAATCTCCCTCGCTCTCACGACAGAGACGGTTCTTTCGGAATCAACCGTCTCTGCCGTCTCACCTGCTGCTTCCTCCCTCACAATCACAGGCTCCCGCTCACCCAGACCCAGAGATTGCTGAATATCCATCCGTTCTCCCTCATGCTCACTCTCTCTTTGCTCACCTTCGGACTGGTTAGTCTCAGTCGATTCCGACTAAGACTCATCCGGATAACTCTCTTTTATATAAGCCCTTACCCGCTCCATGCCCCTTGACCTCATTAGGAGAGATAGAGGTATTTTCATTACCGGTACTGTCGGGGCCCCCTTTGGCAGAGTTAATTTCTGAATTGCCACTGTGGGGTAAACGTCTGCCTCCGGACGCTCATGGATGTCATCGTCTTGATCCATTGCACACTGTATGATGAGTTGGAGAAATCTTTGAAGAGGAACATACTTTCGGCCTTTCTTTGTGCTTCTCTCGACATAGACTCTTCGTAATTCTTCAAATATGAATGCAGCATAGTCCACGTGTCGGTCAAAGGCAAAGCCTGTGAACATGGCTAGTACCTGTGCCGACGCTGAGTCATGACCTGAATGCTTTGCGGTGAAGCATTTGTTGAGCACATCGAATAGTATCCGCCAGTGGGATTGAAGGTTTTTCGTGCGGAAGTCTGATGGTTTAGAGAGGGGACCGTCATACCCCAGAGATTGAATCTCAGTTAGGGTTTCAGAGACGGATGGGTTTGGGTCGAACACTTCACGGGTGGGAAGGTAGGCTTCAGCGGGTAGATGAAGGATGTGGCGGATGGCAGATGTAGTGATTTTGACCGGAACGCAGTCAATAGTGGATGTGAAGTGAGGTGCGGGGTCGGTTACATATGTTAGCCTGTTCCAGAATTGTTGGAGATATATCTGGGGAACAACTATGGCAGTGGATAAGGCATAGTAGATGGGATGGTGGGTGAGGATGTCGAAGGAAAGGGTTTGGGTTTCTTTGGAGAGGATGGAAACGTCGAGTTGCCAGTTATGTGGAATAAACTCGACAAACTCGGCGCTGGGTAGGATGGATTCTTCAGGGAGTTGAGCGTTGTTATTTGGAATGGCGGGATGGGGTACGGTGAGAATGACTGCGGGTTCCATCATCCTGCATAGTGCAACAGAGTTAGAATAAGAAGACTTGAGATGATAAATCATTGATGTGAAGTCTAGATGAGTGTGAAATAGAAATTGTCTGATCTGTTTAGCATCGGGTCTTTATTAGTAGAATAAAATTCTACTAATAAAGTCCAAAGTCAATCGTTAAGAGACCGATGTTAGATAAGACATTTTCACTCAAACACTAATCCTAACTCTACTCAATGGTGCACTGAGATGGAAATATTTTTGTGATTTTTTGATTTTATATAAAAACGCAGAAATGGAAAAATGAAAAGTTAAAAAAAATCGTAAGTGTTGGATTTCGGATGGTCCGAATTCGGATGAACAGTGTCACCGAATTCGGATCCGTCCGGAATCGGATGATGCATGAAAGCTAAGTGGGGGTCCGAATTCGGATGAGGTGAGAATGGGGACCAAATTCGGATGATGGTCCGAAATGTAAGGCATGGAATGAATGAAAATGGTCCGAATTCAGATGGGTCATGAAACATGATCCGAATTCGGATGATGACTTATGTAAATGCATGCAATGATATGGATAGGTCCTGATTTCGGATGGTACCCAGAATTCGGATGGGAACCGAATTCGGATGAATAGTAGTGAACATACTTAGACTAAATTCAATTTTTGAAAATTTTGGCTTGAATATGATGGTCCGAATTCGGATTAACAGTGATCCGAATTCGGATCAACAGTGGTCCGAAATTGGTATTTGTACCTTGAACGTTTTGGAACTTGGTCTAAGTCGGACATCCGAATTCGGGTGGTGGTCCGAATTCGGACATCCGAAACTGCATGAGTGCAGTTAATGTGTTCATGCAAAAATAAACGTGAACAGTTAAATGTTAACAAAAATGCATGAAATTACAGATCCTAGTCTAAAATTACATAGAGAACAATTTATCTAACTACAACTAAGTAAATATAACACATTAAACTACCTAAAATGAAGAAAAACCGAAAATAAAAACTAGTAAAATTTTGAAAATCAAACAAGTAAACTAGGAAGTTAAACACTGAAATAAGGTGAAAAAGATGTTACCTGAAGATGCCGATGTTGGAAAATGCAAGAAAAATGAAAGATAATGGTGGTCCAAAAGCTTGAAACGGTGAAAATGGTGGTTCGTGGGCGGTAGTCGACGAGAGCAAGTGAGGAAGAAGAAGAGTGAAAATATCTTGGAAGTGAAGAAATTGACCTGTTGACCGCCCCTTTTAAACGCGTGCGGGTCGGGTCCGGGTCAAAGAAGATCCGCGCCCAAAAGGAATGTGGGCCGCCGGATTGGACTCAACACACACACACAAAATTAAATAAAATGGGCCTTTAATGAAATTAATAAAAACAAAATTAAAAAGAAATTTTGGCCCAATTTTTATTGCATCTTTTTGAGTTTTTCTATGAGACTTCAAAATAAAATATTTTTGGTATTTTCTTTAATTTTGAAATTAAAATAAAATGAAATAAAGTAAACTAAAATCTTTTTGGCTTTTTGATAAATTTGAAAGATAAAATCTTTTTGAGTTTTTCTGACCTATTAAATTAAAACTTAAAATTAAATTAAAACTTAAGACCAACCTAAAATTTAAAATTTAACTATAAAAGAAATAAAGAGAAACACAGAATTATAAAATTTAAAATCCTAACTATATTCCCCCTCAAATGAATACCGGTTCTTTTCCTTTTCTTTTTCTGAATGAAACTTGACAACCCTTTTTAGACTTACAAACACAGACAAACCTGGATATTGTTTGCATCCCACTCCGTGATGAACAATTCACACAGCAATTTGTCAGGATCATTAATTATTAAAAATATAGGCAGATAATGAAATATTGAGTTTCAATTTTGTGACACAATCCTTAAATTTAAATAACAGATATTTTCAACATACACCTCCTCGTTAAGTTCACCATTTAGAAAGGCAGTCTTCATGTCCATTTGGTACACTTTGAAGTCTTTGTGTGCCGCGTACGCCAAGAAGATTCTGATTGCTTCGATTCGTGCAACTGGAGCGAAGGTCTCGTCATAATCTATCAGGGTTCTTGAGGATTTCTGGAAATAGTGAGGAAGACGAAGATGAAACAGTAGGGGGTATTTATAGGATTTGAATGTGAGTGGGTATGAGAGAGAAACATTTGGGCGGTTGATTTAAAAAAGTCGTTAACGGAAAACGGAACGGTTGTCCATGTCAGACCGTTTGTCAGACCACTTGAGCCCTTTTTAATCACTAACACACGTAACCCACATTATCTGCAGTAATTAAGTTAAATAAAAATAAAAATTAAGTAACTTAATTGTGAAGAAAGGTAGTTAAAACTGTTGGTCTAAGCTGTTGGTCAAACCTGTGATGAGTAGGATCATTACAAGCTGTTCATTCTTCAAGCTGTTTACTCTTCACACTGTGCTTTCAACCTGTGTTCTAATGTAAGATCAGGTTGTGTTCATTAGTTGAACATGATACAAGACAATGTCTTGTCAATCAGTGTGAAGGAGTGAGCAGGGTGGAGAATAGACCATCAGAGCAGGCTGGACGAGTAAACTGTTATTGTTCAGCCTGTTATATGTTCAAGCTGTTCAAGGATATCAGAAAAATGGCTAAGTACAGAATATGCATAACCTGTTCTGTCTAAGCTATTCTGAGAAACTTGAGCAGTGTGAGACATACAAAGTCTTAGACCTTTGAGGACACTTAGTCACTTTTGTTTAACATGCCCAGCTTGCTGACAAGGTAATTAAACCTGGTTTCATCAAGAGGTTTGGTGAAAATGTCTGCAAGCTGTTCATTTGTGGAAATAAAACTTACCTCCACATTACCTTTCTGAATGTGATCCCTGATGAAGTGATGTCTGACTTCAATATGCTTTGTTCTTGAATGAAATACTGGATTGTTGGAAATGGCTATGGCACTTGTGTTGTCACACAGAATAGGAGTTTTCCTATACACAAGCCCATAGTCTTCAAGCTGATGCTGCATCCACAGAATCTGCCCACAGCAGCTTCCAGCAGCAATGTACTCAGCTTCAGCAGTAGAAGTAGACACTGAGTTCTGCTTCTTGCTACACCAACTTATCAACTTACCACCAAGGAGTTGACATCCACCTGTTGTACTTTTCCTATCTAGCCTGCAGCCTGCAAAATCAGAATCTGAATAACCTGTTAGTTCAAGACTTGAGTCTTTGGGATACCAAAGACCCAAACCTGATGTGCCCTTCAGGTATCTGAAGATTCTTTTAACAGCAGCTAGATGAGATTCCTATGGGTCAGCTTGGAACCTAGCACACAAACAGGTGGCAAACATAATATCAGGTCTAGGATTTGTCTCCGACCTACAGTTTTCTATTTGCCTCGGTGGTGATGTGCTTCGGAAGTAAAGTTGGTTCATTCGACCAACTAAGCCGTGATGAAGTCCCCATTGTTCTACAACTGGTGGATGGGACAACAATCGACATGGCCAAATGGATTTTCCTGAATTTGAGGAACCTGGTACAACAAGAAAACCGTCCAGCTGTTGTTCGGTATCCAAGGTTTTTAAGCCTTATTTTCAAACATCATTGTGGTGAGCAACTATATTCCTCTTAGCCTTTACTTAAGACTGCTGCATTCCCTGTAATAGGGAATAGAATGTTTTATACTCCTGTCTACCCAATGAGCCTCCTCTGTCAACACCAATGAGGAGGCTGTTAGGATTGGTGGAAGGACCCTCTGCTGTTAGGGTGGATCCTGAACCTGCTCCCAAGGCAAAATCCAAAGCCAGGTCCAAGCTTGTTAAAAGGACCATGGCAATCACTGAAGCTGGGCCTGTCCCTAAGAAGGCTAAAACAGCTCAGTCTCAGTCTGCTCCCTTAGCCTCTGTGGCTGAGGGGGAGCAGGCTCCTTACCCTGGTTCATCTGTTGAACCTGAAGCCTTTATGGCTGGTGCCTCTGTGGCACCTGAGACCATGGAACAGGCCAACCCAACTGTTCCTGACCCAGTCTCACACCCTGTCCAAACAGAACCCATCATCTCTCCACAATCACCCAATTCATCCATCCACTACCAACGAAAATCACTCACCAAAAGGAAATCAGCCCAAACAACCAGCTCCTCTGTTCCCTCTCAACAGGGTTTAGTTGTAAGAGAAGCCACCCCTGCTGCCTCTCCTATTTTGGGAGAAGGTTCAGCGCAATTGGAGCCTGCTTCACTCAAACCTGTGTCTACCGAGAGTCAGCCTAGACCCTCTGGTTCCTCCCAACAGGAACCAGTTGTACAAATGGAGATAGCCACCTCAACTATTCCAGCCTCCCAACAGGCTGAGAATATTGAAAGACAGGAGCCCTCTCCACTCCATACTGAGTCCACACTGTCCCCACCTCAAACTTCTTTACACCCTGAGTCTGCACGAGGTGTCCACACTGCTGGTATAGACCAATCAGCAACTCAGCCTCAAATTTCTGCTCCCTATGATACAGCTGTTCTACACCAAACAGCTGCTGAGGGACCAACAACCCAAGCTGATGAACCTCAGGGATCATACCATCCCTTGGGTGAGGCTACCCATTCTATGCAAACTCCATCAGCAGGTTTCACCACTGCTGATGTTGAAATGCATATCCCATCTCCCCTTGATGAGGTGCTTTTACACCAAGGCACTGCAGAGGGAACACCCACTGGCATTAATGAAGGTGTTGCAACACAAGCAGCATCTGAAAGGCCCCCAACATCAACCCCTTCTCCTGATGATGCAGCTACTGCCACTGCTTAAGGTCCCTTTGACCCCTCCAAGCTGGGCCACATTACCTTTGCCCACGCTATGGAGAATCTTTCAACTGTTCCTCTCTCCTCTCCATCACATCCTCATACACCAGCCTCATCCTCATCCTTTCCCTCAACACAATCTAAACAGTCCACCCATACACCTCCATCTCCTAAAGACCTTCCCTTGAAGGATCAGCTTACACTGCTGACCAACAAAGTTAGTTCTTTAGAATCCTCTGTGTCCTCTCTACCCTCTCTCATTTCAGACTCTGTGTCTGCCCAGCTTAAAGGATTCTTTGATCTGTTCAAAGATTCCTTCCCAGCCACTACACAACCTGACAACTCTCCACAGCTGCTTGCACTCACTGCACGGCTGCAAAGTGTCTCTACTTCCCTTTCTTCTATTCTTTCACTACAACAGGACTCAATGTCCTCAATGGAAGCTATATCTCAACAATTGTCATCTCTCCTCACTTCTTGCAATTCTACCCTTCCTGCCACATTGGCCAACTCGAACACTGTCATTGGCTCCCTATCCAATTCTGTGTCATCAGACCTTGCTGATGTGCAAGATTCCCTTGAACTCCATCTTGCACAGCTTCAAAGCCTGCTGTTCACAGCTTCTGATAGGGAAAACATTGTCAGACTGACCTCTCTTGCTGACACCCAGGCCTCTTCTCTTCAATCCTGTCTTTCCCAGCTTGCAGAGGAGAAGGACAACTTGGCATTCTTAGTGAATAGCCTTGTTGGTCCCAGGCCTGCTGCCAAAACTGCTGGCAAGCTTGATGACTTCGTGTTTTCAGGCAGACCAGGTGTTGAAGGTGCTGGTACATCTCCTTCAAAGGGGGAGAAGTCATCTGCCTCGAAGACTAAGTCTAAGGGGGAGAAAACTTCTTCTCCTAAGGAGAAATCAGTGCCTGCAATACTCACTGGTCAACCAGCAGGAGCATCTGAAACAGGTACAATGGAAGGTGCCTCCCACGCTGCTCAGCCTATTCAAGCTGAATCTCCAATCCCTGCTCAGTCTAAGGGGGAGGAATTCATTCCTGAGGACAGGCCAAGCAGCAGAAGGAGACATCTGATTTTACAAGAAGAAGAAGAAGAAGAGGAGGAAAGTCCTGAAGCTGCTGCCACTACAGCAGCTAAAGGAAAAGAAAAAGCAGCAGTTGATCCCCAACAGCAGAAAGCAGCAGAAATTAAATTTCACAAAGCCAGGGCTAAACAAATGGGTCTTCCCATGCACAAATACTTCAAGCCCTGGAAGCTCTAAGGAAAGAAGAAGAATCTGCCAAAGCTGCTAAGTCTTTTGCACTTCAAGAGGCAAGGAAAGTTAAAATGTCCTCTCTGGAAGTGCAAAAGAAATTAATGGAAGCTGCTAAGGGATCAGCAGGAGAGAAGGAAGGAGAAAAAGAAAAGGGTGCTCAGGTCTCTGTGACCAAAACACAAGTACCCTCTGCAAGAGCTCAGTTCCACTTTGACAACTTGGCTAGAAGAAAATTTCAGGATGTTGCTGATAGAAGGCTAGCCAAGGAAGCAATTGTCAAAGCTGTTCCCATATCAAGAAAAGGCAGTCAGTGGCAGTTGAAAATAACCAGAATGGGTGCAACAGGCCCAGAACTAGAAACGTATGACTACACTGATGTTGCACAGATGGGGTACAGGGAGTGTATTGAGTTGGCAGTTGCTCTGAGTGAATCTAAGTCAGAAACGGCAAAAACAATCAAAGCATATGTCAAAAAGTTGATGGAGAGAGTAAAAAATCTTGGCCTGATCTCTAAAGAAGTTAGTGAAGGTGTCTATGTGACACAACCAAAAATAAAGGCCAGGAGGACAAGGAAAGACACTGAGCTTGAAGAACTCCTCATTTTAATAGAACAGGGTGACTATGCTGTTGAGATGAAGGGAGTTGATCACAGCCTGCCTACTGGAGTAGAGTTTGAAGATGGCAAGATTATTGAAGAGCCTGAGCTGTGGGCATTTTTTGTAGATCCCTTAACTCAGAAGAAATGCTTTCAGAGAGCATCAGATTTATACAAGGTGGATCTGAGACAGCTTGTAGCCTTCAGACTTGCAGTTTCATTTAGGCAGTCAAGCAGGTGGAGAGCAGCCGTCTGGGATCAGCTCAGAGGCTTTTATGAGAGAGGTGAACTTGAAGATCCCAAGTTTATGATCATCAGAAGTGAAATTGAAGAACTTGAGGATACAAGGGAGGAACTTGAAAAGATGTTTGAAGGTCCCCCTCCACTGTAGTTCAGTCCATCTACCATCTGGGTAGGTGAAGAATGGAAGCTGTCCATCAGTTGGACAGGCTTACCATTATCTGCTCCCAACACAAATAGTCCAAAATCTGTTGTACATTAGTTGTACTTTAATTACATAAGTTGTAAATTTTCTTTTACATCAGTTGTAATATACATCAGTACATCAGTTGTACTTTTGTAAAAACATGTGTTGTTTTATGTAATCAAGAATCAGTGTATATATAAAATGATCTTTTACTTTACTTTGATGTTTAATTTTATTTCAGCAAATGTACTATAAAAATATATAGTGATTTTTGATAAGGCCAGCTTAGACTGGTTATTGCAAATAGGGGGAGATTTTTAGGCACAAAAAGGCCTCAGTCAAACCTGCTCTGCATCTGAGGGGGAGATTCTTAATCAAACCTGTTGATGCATTTGAAGGTTGAATTTAAGGCCTGTTATATGCCTTATTGAAACCTGAAAATGATTTGCAATATCAGTCCAAAGCTGTTCTATATGTTGCATGTTTTGCAACAAAGACAGTTTGTCCAAGCTGTTTTGTCTGCTGAACAGGCTGGACATAAACAGTCTACGCTGCTCTACACTGGCGAGCAGCTTGGGCAGTTTACAAGTGTTCTGTTCTTTATGAACAAAACCTGTTCTTTATGAACAGGCTAAACACTCTATGGAATATGTTTCCAAGTCCTCATGTATTGTTTTTGGTTAAAAGATCAGTTTACAAAGTCGAAGACAAAGTGGAAAACAGAACTGCTCAGCCTGCCCACGCTGTTCTGTCCCATGAAGTCAAAAGGATATTTGAAAAAGGGTGACAGACCTTTTCTTATATCAAAATAGGCCTTAACAAAGGAAGAAAGACGCAAAGTTGACATTCCTTATTTGGTTAAAGCTAATGCAACAGTAGACAAAAAGAAAAGACAAAAGTTCTGCACACATGAAGACAAGTCTGCTTTTCAGAATGTGCAGAAAAGTTTATGTTGTCTTTCAACAAGACTTTCCCTTTTTCCTTTCGTCCAATGAAGAAGCTTCTCTTAGATCCTCTGAGAGATTATAAAAGGAAACTTCCAAGGATTGAAAGGATAAGCCAAAAAGCTAAGTGCTGAAGCCAAGAGTGAACGTGCATTCAAGTGTGTCTTTCATGCATGCAAGTCTGCTTGAATAAAACAGTGCTTGGTGTCTAAGCTGTTCTTATTCAAGCTGTTTCCTTGAATCTTGTAAACATAGTGAGTAATCCTTAGTGAGTGTATTCATTGTAAATAGTTTAAGTCTGTCTTAGATTAGTTAACATACTGTTGTATCTGTCATCTCAGCTTGAACCTTTCCGCATTCAAGCCTATTTGTAATTAACTTCTGTTGATAATACATACAAACAGAGAGAAAAGAGTGTAGTTTTTAAATAGCTGTATTCACCCCCCTCTACAGCTTAAGGCTATATACTTGGGAAACCTTTCGTGACCTACAACCCGAACATCCCGACACGTGATTCTCTCCAAGAACACACCGAAATCTCTCTGCAAGTTCGTAATCGCCCGAACGTTAATTTCTACAAAGATTTCGTTCACCCGGATGCTCTGTTTGCTCTCAAGTTCGACAGAACCTCTGAGCCATCAGAGAGAACTGAATTCTCAAAGATAAGTTCAATATATAGCCGATAAGTTCTTGAAGACGCTCCTCACGAACTTGTAGTCGCTCCTCTGCACTTATCTTTTTACTTATTCCAAAACTTATTCTAGAACTTATTCTAGAACTTAATCTAGAACTTATTCTAGACTTATTCTAGAACTTAATCTAGAACTTAGTCTAGAACTTATTCTAGAACTTATTTCTAGAACTTATTCTAGAACTTAATCAAGAACTTAATCTAAAACTTAATCTAGAACTTATTCCTAGAACTTATTCTAGAACTTAATCTAGAACTTATTCTAGAACTTAATCTAGAACTTATTTCTAGAACTTATTCTAGAACTTATTATGATAGTCCAGAACTTACCATGCAAATGTAAACATCATACACGAACATGATATCAATAACAAAACTAGACTGTTGTCGTCACACCGGATGTACCAACAGACTCCCTCTTGACGATAGCTTCTAGTTGTTGTTCATTGATCGTAATAGACTATCAGATTCTGAGACTATGAATACCGAAACTAGACAGCTATTGTCACATCGGGTGTATCAACAGACTCCCCCTTGACGATAGCTTCTAGTAGATATTCATTACTCCATGAATACCGAAATCACCTTTTCTTCTTTGTTATCCATGACTGCCTCTCCAGTTTCGATGTCCTCACCAGTTTGTAGACTAACATAGTCCATGTCCTACCAGTCAGAGGATTTATTCTTATTTGAACCACAACTCTTCTACCAACTCTTAGATTAACTTCTCAAATCTTCCAGAACGACCCTCCCTTCTGATAGTTTTTGCAAACACCTCAGCATAAGAATTGTCTTCCTATATTTATAAGGTCCTTCCAAGCTAAATCAATCACTTCACACTTCAGAATCTGATTCATCATTTAGTGCAGATTTCATCATCTCTAGATCTATCACCATCTGATCTTCATTCATAACACCTTCATCGAGTGACTTCCAATTAGGTATATCTTTAGGAGTAAACGCTCATTCCTCAAGATCCTCCTGTTCTAAGTCATCTTCGAAGACGAACCTCATTTCATCTTCATCCAACCCAGAGAATGCTCCGATCAGACCTTATCTTCAGTTACTTTAGTCGTATCTGAGTCCTTGTCTTTTCCCTTGTTAGCGGCAATGAACACCGACTCCCCTGAGGATCAGCAAGCTGAGCAAATTGTTGTCTTGAAAGATCTGCCAGCTCACTATTCGGGCCATCTTCTTTGACTTCTCTACAATTTCTCCCCCTGAGATGGACAATCTTTCAACTATTCCTCCAGTATAGCCTCCAGATTTGCAATCTGCTGCTGCAGATCAGTCTCTGTCTGATCCAACTAGGCATTAAGATGTTGAAGTTCACCAATTGCCTTTGTCAGCTGAAGAATCTGTACTTCTGGTAAAACTCCAATTCTAACACTGGATAGACTTAATCAACACATGAAACAAGTCATAAAATGTTAGCCGGACATCCAAATCCATTATTCAACGATAAAAATGCAATGAAACTCTCCTTACTTACATTCTTTGATGGTTTCGAAGGTAAACCAAACACTAAAGTTAAGTTCGAGAAACAGTCGATATCTTCAATAAATAGACACAAAAGCGTATGTTTTGAAAAACTTTGAACAATTTTCAACTTTTTCAACTTATCCCGGAACCCTTCACTTTTAGCAACAACAATTTTTCAACTTTTTCATCACGCAAATTTTTTTTTTTCCAACTAGAATGCATCCTAGTAACTTTGACCTTTATCCTACTTAAAATATAATAAAATAAAATAAAATAATATGAACTAAAATAAACTTGAACTACTCAAAAGTACTTTAGAAAATTTATAACTTATACTAACAGAATATTTTTACGAGAAAGTCAAAGAAGGTTCAATCAGATAGTGGTGTCAAACGCACTTTCAGTATTACACTTTCACACTTAGGAATTTTTTATTCCTTTGGTTGTTTGTCATGATATACCTTCCAAGTCGATTGTCGGTATTATTTTTCCTATAAACATTTTGACACTTTGGAAATTCCCTTGGCCTTTTTATTTATCAAGAAACTACCTTACGTGTCCCATACTTAGATATACTTCTATGATCAAGGCAGACACACAATGATTATAAGTTTTCGATATCGCAAATTTTCTTTAAAAGGCAAACATCGGACACAGTTCTGTATTTACATACAACAGAGTGTCTTAGTTTGTCTTAGAGTTCCTTCTAAGTTAACAAGACAGCGGTGACAGGTCAGTACTTACGTACAACAAAACGACTTGTTTTGCTAACTTGAGTCAAAACAGAGGTGACAGGTCTGTACTTACGTACAACAAAGCGACTTGTTTTGACTCCCTCTTCTTTATCAAAAATTTTTATTTTCTTTTCTTTTAAGATGTATTTTGATGGTGCTATAGATCCCCTAGAAAATTTGCATACCTCATTTAGAATCATTGTCTGTATGTCTCTAACATAGGATTTAAGACCATTTGGTCATACATCTAAGTTAGTTACACATATGACTTTTTCTTGACTATTTTATTAGCTTTTGAGATTTCCTTTGTGTATTATGCCTACCAACACATCAAACTGGAAAGTGTATATCACTTAGAATTTAAGGTGCATTATGTGTGAAAGCTTAACACTTAGAGATTGATTCGACTGTGCTAATTTTCGTCACTTTGAACCTATGATTCTAAGACTTAACTCATTTTTTGATATTCTCCTTTTTTTTTTTTTTTTTTTTTTGAGATTTTCATGATTTTCTCTCTTTTTTTCTTTTGTTTTTCATTTATAAGAAAAATAAGCTGATAAACTAAACTAATAACTTACTATGAAAAGAAAATCTACTAAGGTCAAGTTATTCTGGATTACGCATGCCATTTAGTTGAACTTACAATTCAAAGCGTGATTTGTCAAATGCTTTTGTGAAAAGATTCGCATAGTTGTTATTACCAACATTGTTATATCAATCACCACACTTTACCCTTTTCCCGTAAGAGTCCTCAACTTGGTCTAAGGACCCAAACAGCATGCCTGTTGTTTAGCCCTTTGTACCCATATCCTGTGTCAAGAGCCACCACTATCCTCAAACCATTTGTTGTTTGGACCTGTAGCTAACTCTTAAACACTAAAAAAGACAAGTTAGTTATCACGGGGAACCGAAGTCATGACTGACTTGGTAATACCATTCTCATCCACGAATGTGAATTCTTTCAAATACTCATCTCTCCTTTCAGGTGACTTGGGCTTTTGATCAAGAATAGGTTGTGGATTCAAGTGAATAACATCCACTCTCGGCCTTTGGGTAGGTCTTTGTTGTTCAGCCCTTGAATAATTTTTGTTATAATACATCTCAGTTTGATAATTTTGGGCTCTACCTGGTGTCTTATGTCTATTAGGAGAATTAGACCTAACTAGAGTGTGACTCCTCTTAGGTGTATTATTCCTAATGATGGATTGGGGGCCAAACATTGATTGACTAGGTGATCTATTCGGTGAATTATTCCTAAGTCCGTCATTTTGTCTGAGAGACACCGGTGGTTGTCGACTACCTAGACGTGACATCACAATTGAGTTCTTCTTAGAAATTTGAGAACTACTCCAACTCGTATCACTAGGCATTGTTTTTAAGGTTTGCTGCTCTTGTTTCCCTATGTTTAGTGAAGACTCTGACTTTTTGTAGGGAAAACTTGAAGCAACATGTCGTTTCTCATGACACTTAAAGCAAGACATTTTGTCAATAGATTTCTTATAGGCACTCTTTGACCTAGGTGTCTTACTAATGCCCTGATTGTTTGTATCAACAGCTTGGTTTAACTCCCCTTTGTTATTATTACTTACAGTTTTATCTTCTTCTAGTTTTGGCTTACAACTAGACTGCACACACTGTACCATTTTCCTAACCTGAGGAGTAGTTGAAGATACTTTACAAGACTCAGTTACCTTGACTACCTCTGATTTTACCGTATCCTTGGTCTTATCCTGAGGAGTAGGTACATGATTGCTATTTGCCTCAGCAACCTTAGCCCTAGACTCAGCTAATTCCATATCTTTAAGAGAGATCTCTTTGGTCAGTCACTCTAAATGCTCATAAATTAGTTCATTCCTGACACTTTGTTCAATAAGTTTGTCATTTAGAACTATCAAATCTTGAGCATCATTTCTCAGTTTGGCCTGAAGATCTTCCTTAATGTCTAATAAATTAGCATTATCTGATTTTAATGATTGAATTTGAGCAGTGATAGATGAATGTGTTTCTAGTACTAAATTCAATTTATCATTCAAAATAATACATAAAACACATAAATCATGAAAAGTAGAAAAGTTTAGAATTACCTTTTTCCGATCAAATTTGATGTTGGCCATCTGAGCTGCAAACTCCAAAGTAGCCAGCTCCTCAGTAATTTCCAGCACCAAAGGATCTGAATCAGACTGCTGCGTATCCTCTTTCTGTTCCTCTTCTGCTCCCATATCCGTTTCTGTCACTTCGGCCATGAATGCCCTAGTATTCGCCTCTGGATGTGTATTCCAATCATATGTGTCATCTACCTAATTGTTAGACCCCACATTAGTAAGTAAACCAGCCACTGAACCCTGATTCCCTGATCTCTGAGTCCCTGAACTGGCTGAATACTGATGTCCCGAGTTCTGATGATTATCCATCTTAGGTCTTTGACACTTTCTTGTAAAGTGTCCCAACCCCTGACAGTTATAACACCTAACTTTTGACTTATCGAATCCTACATTGTTGACACTTACATTTCTTCCCGTTCTTTTCATGAATCTCTTCAATCTCTGTGTGACCATAGCCAATTGCCATTGTAGGTCCATTTGTTCCAAGTCATCCGGATCCACCTGATCATAATCTTCTTCCCATAGAGCTGGATCATTTATTTTCCCTTGAATATAATTTCCGTAAGCTGCTACGAACGATGCTAGAAGCTTCAGTTGCTCCTCTGCAGTTTTAGCACTCATTGGCATGTTTGTGTATCCCTGAGACAATGATCCTAAAGTAGATGTCTGCAGCTGATCATCCGGATTTGAAAAACCCAAAAAGGCCCTACCATAAGATTCTTCTGCTTTTCTTGGTATGCCCTCTTGTTCTCCAGAATAAAACGTTGTGGCTTCAGACTTAGATACACTAAAGTTATATGGTTTAGATTTACCAAAGTACATCTCAGGATCTTGTACCTGATCATACTCCGTCTCCTTCTGTATCTTGAAGTTATAGGCCCTCAACGTCCCGATAACTCCTTCAACAGTTAGAGTTAAATTTTTCTTCATCATGCTTTATCAGTGCAGTGTACATCTCCCACTTTGCTGGTAAAGCATCTAGAAGTTTCTCTATCTTCATAGTCTCTTGATACTCAACACTGTGATTATCAAGTTCTGTCAGTAGGTGATAGAATCAAGTAATCGTTTCATCCAAGGTCTCATTCTTCTGGGCCTTGAATATTGCAAATTGCTGCTTTAACATCTCCGTCCTGCCTTTTCTTACCCTAAGATTTCCTTCACATCTCTTCTGTAACGCTTCCCAGAGTTGTTTAGAAGTTCTATGATTTCTGAAGGTGTGCATAATTTCCGAAGGTTGTGTCATTCTAATCAATGACAGTGCTCGATTATCGGCTTCATAAATCTTCTTGTTGTCATCTTTCATATCTTGATACGAAAAAACCTGTAATCGACCCTCGAGTTCTTGTGTTGGAGGGAATGTAGCCTTCGTCGATGCAAATCCACATGGTATCGTTGAAACGAGCAAACTCAGCGAACCGATACTTCCACCAATCATAGTCTTCCAACTTCATCAGTTTTGGCGGAGAATTTGCCTTGCCGACCTCATGATCCATTTCAATGAATTTTTGCAAACTTGACATCCTGTCCAAATTTTTTGTTTTCGAACTTAAATAATTTAATTTAAAATTAATTTAATATAAATTCCTTCGAACTTAGGTAAGTTCGAATGAATTTAATCTTAAATTTGTTTGAAATTAAATTCGAATTTATGTTAGTTCGAGATCAACAAATTCGAATGACTGACAAGTTCGAAAAACTCTGACAAGTTCGAACCACTGACAAGTTCGAATATTACTTAATTTTCTGACAATTTCGAAATCTGACGAATTCGATGATATCAAGTTCGAATTTCTGCCAAATTCGAAGGAAGCCCTAAATTAAGTTCGAGAGCAGCGTATTTTATGACAAGTTCTGACAAATTCGAATAAACCCTAATACCCCCTATGTTCGAGCGCCGCAAGTTCGAGAAACGGCCAAAAGTTTAATTTTTTCAAGTTTTCAGTTTAAACCAAAGTTTTTAGGATTAAAAACTATGATTTCGACTAAAATAATGAACTAATGTGAACTTTTCTCCGTTACCTTGCTCGTATAACTCGAAAAACTAATAAAAAATGTGATTTTTCCGTCCAAAACGCCAAGAAAACAAGAATGTTTAATATGAACGCGAAGAACACGATGAACACCCTTATGGCTCTGATACCACTTGTAAGGTCACCAACTCATGGATCCAATCTTGACGTGACACCGTCCAATGAGTGCGGAATCCTCGTTAGCGGTTTGACGGACCGATCACACACACGAAACACGAAGACACACACGATGATAGACGTAAACCTGAACGTTCCGACACGTGATTCCCTCCAAGAACCCACCGAAATCTCTCTGCAAGTTCGTAATCGCCCGGACGTAAATTTTTGCAAAGATTTCGTTCACCTAGATGCTCTATTTGCTCTCAAGTTCGACAGAACCTCTGAGCCGTCAAAGATAACTGAATTCACAAAGATAAGTTCAATATATAGCCGATAAGTTCGTGAAAACGCTCCTCACGAACTTGTAGACACTCCTCTTGAACTTATCTTTGAACTTATTCTAGAACTTAATCTAGATATTAATCTAGAACTTATTCTAGAACTTAATCTAGAACTTAGTCTAGAACTTATTCTTGAACTTATTTCTAGAACTTATTCTAGAACTTATTCTAGAACTTATCTAGAACTTAATCTAGAACTTATTCTAGAACTTATTCCTAGAACTTATTCTAGAACTTAATCTAAAACTTATTCTAGAACTTATTCTAGAACTTATTATGATAGTCTAGAACTTACCATGCAAATGTAAACATCATACACAACCATGATATCAATAACGAAACTAGACTGCTGTCGTCACACCGGATGTACCAACATGGCTGACTTGGGTAAATCAGTAGGTAATTTTTCAGTCCTATGGGTCCACGGTGGTTGTTTTGACTCTAGTGTGGATTCCATGACTACTTCTAACTCATCACACTCAATATGATTAAACTTGGCTAATTCATTTTCAGCAAAGAATAACTCTGTAGCATCTTTGGTGTTGATTAACGAACTATGCTGCTGCGCAAGTTCGTCCACCATCTCTATAAGATAACATTCTGAATCAATAGCAGAGACACTTGAAGCATTAAATACATTCAATCTTAATTTCGTATTACCAAAGGCAATATCCACTGCTCCTCTCCTACAATTAATTTGTGCATTAATCGTGGCTAAGAATGGTCTGCCTAGGATAATAGCCGGTTGATTATCTCCTATTGAACTTTTGGTGTCCAATACTACGAAGTCAACTGGATAGTAAAAATCTTCAACTTTTACTATTACATCTGATAAAATACCTCTTGGGCACTTGGTTGAACGATCTGCCAGTTGTAATTTAATATCAGTTGTTTGTAACTGACCTAGATCATGTTTATCAAACAAGTTTCCAGGTAAAATATTAACACTAGCTCCAAGCTCAAGTAGTGCCTTTTTAATCTGCACATTGCCTATTGTCACTCGAATCAATGGTGATCTAGGATCTTTGAGCTTAGGAGGTAGAGAACTAGAGACTACTGCACTGAACTGTTCAGTTAGATTGATCTGTTTTGGGAGCGAGACGTTATACTTTCTTTTCTGAGTACAGAGATCTTTCACAAATTTGGCATAAGATGAAACCTGTTGAATGGCCTTTATCAGAGGAATATTGATCTTTACTTGATTTAATAAGTCCCAAAGATCCTCTGGTCGTGGGCCTCTTTTGCCGTATGGAGAAGATTTTGGATTTTCTAAAGCAGCAGGATAAGGGGAGGAATTGAAGTACCCTGAATTCTATCCGCCTCCCCAACATTGGGCGTTGGAATATCTGCTTTAATTGGCTCTTTAAAAGAAACTTCTTATGAATCTCCTTCTTCTTTGGATCCTCTTTCTCCTCATACACGACTTCAGTGTCGGTATCTTCTTCTGCCTCTTTCTCTTTAGGCATCTCTATTTTATTGTCTACCTCTCTTCCACTCCTTAATGTAGTTATCTTAGCTACTTCATTAACTTCGTTAATCTCATGTTTCTTATCTTTGTTATGATGATGAGCGTGTGAAGGATTGGGAACAGTATTGCTAGGAAGCTTCACCTCCTCACGCCTAGTAAGCGACTCAGCTATCTGACCCATTTGGCGAGTTAACATCTCCATGGTCTTAGTACTGATAGCTGATTGTTGTTTCATAAATTCATCAAACTTTGCAAAATGCGCAGAAGTCATATTTGATTCTACTTGGAATTGTGGTTGATCACGATCATTTGACTTATAATATCGCTCATCCTTAGCTGCTGAAGTTGAACCATATTGATATTCTCTCCTTGGTGGTTCATATCTTGGTTTGGATTGATGATCGGTAGGTTGATCTTTATTCCATCGAAAGTTGGGATGGTTTCTCCATCCCAGATTGTATGTTTCCGAAAATGGATTATCACTCTCTCGATAAGCTCTAAATCCGTGAACTTCATTAGCTAATTCCTCAGTGGATTGCACTTGAGGACATGCATCAGAATGATGTGATGGATCTCCGCATGTAACACAATTAATTGATACGCTAGGGTTTGAAAAACCCTTCATCAATTAATCTACCCCATCAACCTACCCATGCTACCCTACCCCATTACGCACTCCTACCCTACCCTACACCCCACCCTTACCTTTAAACTATCCGTCCCTTCCCAACCTTACCTTAGCACATACCTACCCTACCCTACCCCCCACCCCTTACCCACCCCATACCAACACCATATCCTTTCCCCCACCACCTTACCTCCTACCTACCCTACACTACCCTTACCCTACCCACCCACCCCTAACCATGCCGCATTACCTCCTACCTACCCTACCCCACCCCCTACCCTACCATTTGCTTACCCTATCCACCCACCCACCTACCTCCTACCTACCCTACACCTACCTACCCCCTACTTACCCTACCCTACCATCGCTTATCTACCCACCGCTACCCCACCTACTTACCTCCTACCTGCCCTACCCTACCTACCCTACCCTGCCTGCCCTTACCTTTCCCTACCAAACCTACCCTACCCCCTACCCTACCTCCTACCCTTAACCGCTTACCCTATCCACCCACCGCTACCCCACCTACCTTACCTCCTACTAACCCTACCCTACACCCCTACCCCCAACCGCATCCACTCCCTACACACCTTACCCCACCCCCACCCACAGCCTACCCCACCCCACTCAACCCCTATCCTACCCCTCCACCTATACCTACCTACCCTTACCCTATCCACCCACCGCTACCCCCTTACCTTACCTACCCTACCCTACCCCCTACCTATTATATATATATATATAGGTAGGTAGGTAGGTAGGGGTAGGGTAGGAGGTAAGGTAGCGGTGGGTGGATAGGGTAAGGTAGGGGTAGGGTAGGGTAGGAGGTAAGGTGGGGTAGCGGGTGGGTGGATAGGGTAAGCGGCTGGGTAGGGTAGGTAGGAGGTAAGGTAGCAGTGGGTGGGATAGGGTAGGGGTAAGGGTAGGTAGGGGTAGGGTAGGATAGGTAGGAGGTAGGTGGGTGGATTGGGTATAGCGGTGGGTAGGGGGTAGGGTAGGAAGGGGGTTAGGGTAATGGTAGGGTAGGGTTGGTAGGGGTAGCGGTCGGTGGACAGGGTAGCACCGTACTGTTAGTCATATATATATATATATATATATATATATATATATATATATATATATATATATATATATATATATATATATATATATATATATTTATTTATATATAGGTAGGTAATAATAATAATAATATAATTGTGAAAAAAATTATGTAAATTTGTTAAAAAATTTTTTAATATTAAATGGATTGACCCAGACGGATCGTTGATTGATCTGTTTATTGATCCATCTGAATGGACCATTTTATTGGATCGTCAAAAGGATCGTTGGATTGATTTTATTGATCCATGAAGTGTATAAATGGATTTGGATTGTATCGGATTTGGACCAAAACTAATCCATTGCCAGCCTTAGTTTGATGCAGCGACGGCCGGTGTGGCAGTGGTGCGGCGGCGGCCTAGAGAAGGACGCCAGAATTTGTGTGAGAGAGAGGGGTGGGGGGGGGGGGGGGCAAAGTGAGAGAGAGAAAGGGGGAGAAAGATGAAGTATAATAGGGATTGTAGTTATGACTTGATTTGTTTCCTTATTCCTAATTATCTTTAAATTTTTTTTTTCAAAATTAATAGTAAATATATTTAACATTCCTAAAACGCCCTTAATATATTTTGGGTTCTATGAGGTTCTCAATGCATCAAGGTTCCCCATTGAAACTCAATCTATATATATAGGGGTTCAATGGAAAATCAATGTGCATTAGGAAACCACAAGAAACCAACATGGTGCATAAACATTCCAAAATGAATCAAGAACATTATTTAAGAACATTGTAGGTATATTCATTTTACATTAACTTAGTAGATTTTAAAATCAGATTTTAATAC